>JADBJO010025957.1:0-17500 GCA_016801955.1 Conus betulinus | reverse complement strand
TATTGATATTACTACACTGTTCATTGACACTACCATTATTTTCATCCAATAGTGCAATTAACTTTCTATTCACTGATCATTTCAATTCCTTCCCACCATCTACTATCATCACAAAGATTATGTCTGCTATTATTACTAGCTTTAATGCTGTCATCATATCACTACCAACTTTACTGTCATCATCATCCATATGATCATAAGTACTAGTTATAATCGCATCATCGTCATCATCATCATCATCATCATCATCATCATCATCATTACTGATGTCCTAATGTTGTTGTTATTACTAATTTTATTATCACACTACCATTATGCATATAATTACTAGGTTCTATTATCACAAATCCCCCCTCCTCCCCCTTTTTCCCCTAATCCTCTCCCTCTCCTCTGCTCCAATAATACTGTTAACCTTTCACTCTCCACAGAAAAATGGTTATTACTATGCAAACCTCATTCAGCAACTTTCAATACAAAAGTAGAAATAGTAAATAACTGCAGGCACAAATGGAAATCTTTGTCAGCGAATTCCCTCTGAACAGACCACAGCAAGCAGACCGAGCGCCACAGACAGCACGTGCGATGCATGCAACTGACCAACATGCTGCACAAAATTGAATTCAGGACCCGCACGCTATATAACAGCGACAGCGCGCCCCCCAAAGCATCCTGACGAGAGCAACAGCTCGAAACAATTTTTTAGAGATTTGTACCTCTTCATTTTAATAACCAATTTTAACAGATGTTGTTCCCCAAGTGGTTGAGCATTTTTGGAATTTCTAGGGGCGTCTTGATACTATTTGTGATATATATATATATATATATATATATATATATATATATATATATATATATATATATATACTGATATCATGAGTATACATGTTGTTACAACTTCATAACTGTTACAAATGTTATGTTTACTACTATTATCATTATTCTTTACAATATTTCTGACATTTCAGCTCACCACGTTTCCAGCCTCCTATAGCATCACAATCATTAGCATATGTTTACACTTACGATTTTTGTTAAAAACTATTAATACTCATACTATAATTTATATGCCTATTAGATTCCATCTTTCCTATAATCTATACCTTCCTTCTCCTCTTTGTTCTTCCTGTCCTTCCCTTTCCCACGTCCTTTTTCTTCCTTCCTTCCCTTAGTATTAGTGCGACTATCATCATTTCTATTATTATTGTTATCATTATTCTTTTTTTTGTGTATCATACTTTTATTATAAACACTTTTATTACCATTATGGTTACAACAGGTGCTAGCATTGCAATCGTTATTGTTAATATCATTGTCAGTGTTGATATTACCATCACTAGCATAAACATAACCATCATCATCACACCAATAAGACTGTACATACAGCAGCCAGGCTGTTTGACAATCCTCTAACCCACTCTCCTTTCTCCCATACTACAACTGCTATTGCCATATTATCACCAAAAGTGGTAGCAATCCTGTCTTTATATTTTTTTTTTCAGTATTTTGATCATCATCATTACCATTATTATTATTTCTATTAGTATCATAATTATTATCATTACCACCTCGACTCACACATTTTCTCCTTCCTGACAGCTTTGTCTTCATTCAGTGCATTTCTTGCGCCGAACTGGATGAAGATAAGTGATTGCTCGTTCATTTTCGTTGTCCTGGGTGCATCTTGCCTGTAGAAGACCTAATAGGGCGAAACGCGTAGTGTTTTGTCTTTTGATTCGTTTGTTTAGGTTTTTTTTGCAGTGCATTATCACTAACATTTCAGATTTGTTAGGATATGAAGAATGGTTAAAATCACTCAAATTGCCCAGTACTGAATTTTGAAGGGCAAGGGTATTATTATGTCTACTCTCATTTTTTTAATGGTTTTTATCATGTTAAATCGTCTATTTACAGATATCCTTTGAAAGTTAACTAACTTTGCATAAAAAAGTGAGTTGAACACTTGTTACTTGCTAGTTAAAGAGCTTAAGGATTCGTTACCACCTCGTTTTCTTGCAGCAGGAAAAACACGAAAATTCTCAAAATCAGATAAACAAACATCGGGAAAAACATTTAATTCAGACTAGTTTCAGTTTTGGAAGTTAGTCAGTCATGATTTTTACGCCACTTACCCTCAATATAACAATGGGAAAAAATGTTCTACAGAGCAGGCAAAAAACTGCGTTAAGCCTAAACCATAATGTAATGCGATTATCACGTGCCGCACGTTGTTTTCTCTGTACCTTCCCTGGCCCGCATTTGTTGGAGGTGTAGGGACAAGGGACTTCATCTTCATGCTCTGCACATTGTGAGATCAGGTCACAGTTAAAATGCTCAAACATGCCAGGCCACACCGACTGTGAACAATTCCAGGTGCTCTGTCCTGGAACTTGATGAGGTTTCACGTTTTCTCTGTGGAAAGAGAAGCGAAGTTTAAAGCGTTGAGAAAAAAATGGCCCACTGTAGGAAAAAAAAAAAGAGACATATGGGGTTCATTGCTTGCCCCATCACCAAAGACATCAGGGAACAGAAATAAAGGCGATAAATGCCTTTGGGTTTGTCTAAGATCAGTTTGCCTTGAACCACACCGACCAAGAAAGATGATTAGTACATTCTCAGTTTGCCAAACGAGAGTGCTCAAGAAGATGACGTGACCAGGTGGCCTGATGAGTGTGACACAGGTTCTCATGGATATGTAACACTGGATGGATATATTCACTGCTGGTGTCTGTATATATCCTGCACAACAATCATTTTATGTCATCTTCACACTTAAGAAGCTGTCTATGTCTTTAGATTCTTTAGATGTCTGCACAACAATGATTGGCCTGTCATCTATCACTACACATGCTATGTAAGTCTGTATGTCCTCCACAACAATTGCTCTCCTGTCAACAACACTGGGTACGTTATGTATGTCTGTATATCTCCTGCACAGCAACCATTTTCTTCTCCATCCACACTGAAAATTCTTTGCATTGTATTTGTGTTTGTATCCTGCACACAACAACCGTTCCACTTTTATTTTAACATTTGGTATGTTATATATGTCTGTATATCCTGCACGACCAGATACGTATGTTTGTACATTACAACCATTCTTTTATCTCAACAATGGACAAACTATGCATCTCTGTATGTATTCTGTGCATCAGCTATTCTTCTGCCATCTTAACGCTGGACATACTAGGTATGTGCATATATATCTGCACATCAGCCATTCTACTGTCATCGTAACACTGGACAGGATATATATATATATATATATATATATATATATATATATATATATATATATATATATAAAGTAATAGAATCCAAGGGTAAATAATTGAGCACCGTTCCATCAACTATCAGAGCAGCTTGGTGTTGCAATGACCGCAAGACATATTGAATTAAAGAAAGCTAGCTCCTATGTCTTAGATTGAAAAATTATGGAGAGATAAGCTTTTATATCTGCAGTGACAGATAATTCTGCATAATTAACAGTATGTGCTTGAGTATGTGAATGGGGAATAATAAGTGCTTCTCAAAATGAGCCTTCAGCAAGCTTATAGTCTCCAAGAGGGAGACAATCTCCAAAGGGGAGGAAACTCATTAACATATCACAACCCCTAGTCAGATACCAGTATTTCGAAACTTGATTGTTTTTCCTCAGTGACCTCGGAAAGTCCTAACTTGACTCCTCTGCCTTTTAGGTTTCAAGCAGAATGCTATCCCAGAAAAAGACTGGCGTGCAATACCAAAGTATGTTTGTTGAAATTTTCAAAAAAACAAACAAACAAACGCCAAAGGTCCCACCTAAGAAGCAAAAGAAAATTATGGAGCAATCAATTAATTATTCAATGAAATAAATCATATTACCAGTGGAATGATGAAGAAGGAGAAAATAAGAACCAATTACAGTAAAACAAAAAGTTAAATAAATGCATAAATAACACTTATTAAAATAGCATAGATGAAGAAATGAACTAAAAGGAATTAAGTAAACAGATTACAGAAAGAGTGTATATTTGTGATGAAGAAGTATCGTAGTAAGACGTGGCTTTAACACACAAGATAACTGAGACAGACAGACAGACAGAGAGAGAGAGAGAGAGAGAGAGAGAGAGAGAGAGAGAGAGAGAGAGAGAGAGAGAGAGACAGACAGACAGACAGACAGACAGAGACAGACAGAGAGGCAACCAGACAGACAGAGACAGAGTGACAGAGAGAGGATTCAAAACTCAGAATTTAGAACTCAGAAAACCTTTATTCCATCAAGGATTAAGATTTTGGACATAGACCTTTTCGTTCAATCTCTCCTTGCCAAGCTAAATCATGCGTTGATATCAACACACAAAAAATTACGAGAAGAAAAATAGAGAGGAAAAAAAACGATACGTGTAAGGATTATGGTACATCATTCACACACACACACACACACACACACACACACACACACACACACACACACACACACATACAAGGGCGCGCGCGCGCGCGCGCGCGTAGGTAAAACGGGATGGAGATGTAGAGGAACAAAAGGGGAGAAAAGAGGATGAACGAACGACGTTTAATGCTTTAAGCTGTAGAGCCCATTAAGCAAGTCGGCACGATATACGACAAAAAAAACGCGACTCGATTTCGATTTCATTGACATGGAAACCACAGCAATGTCTTTTTATTCACTTTGCATGACAAAACCGAGAACGAGAAAAACGTCACTAGTATGCGTTCACTGTCAGTTCTGTAGACGACGACGGTCACCCCATGTAGAACTGGATCAATCCGTGGAGAGCTTGCAGCCGCCGTAGAGCACGTGCTTGGGTCTCTGCATGCTCCATGTTGCCGATATGTCTTCCTTTCTAGAGGCAGGCCAGTTTAGCACATTCCTCTGTTGACAAGTGTCTTTCTTCCTGCATCATAAACCAGACACACAATCGTCCTCCAAGCACGGATCACAGGAATATTTCAGAACAGCATCATCAGACTCACACAGCAGCACACCCACATCATCAGTCTGTTGAAACATGATATTCCGAAATGTATTGTTTCCGAGTCAGTCTCGCAATCGTCTCTGTACCTGTTAATTCGTCAGAGTAGTGACCCTTAACCACTCCCGTGTCAAAACCGGAGACAATGTTGTCTACAGCTGTGCCAGACTTGTGTCGATGTCCAACAGGTGGATTTTTGGTCCCTGATGTTAAACTCCGACAGATCGGAATGCAAAGACAGAAGTGTATCCTGAATATGTGACGTGTCACCATCATCTTGAGTTGGCTTGATGTGTTCTTCTGCGCTGTGCTGTGTCCTGTGTTCTTCCAATTCGGTGTCAGGCACGGCCAGTTCATTCGCATCACTAGTGGTACCGAGACCAGCACCAACCTGTTCTCGACGTCTGTTCTGCTGTTTTTGCTCTTTCTTGATCTCATCGCACATGGCTGGGGGAGGGGGGGGGGGGGGGTTCTTTCTGTACTGAACTGCGTTCTCAGGTTCAGGACAGGATCCGCCATTGTTGTTGACAATGGGCTGACCGGTTTCAGTCACAGAACGACCACTATGTTGCTGCCTTCTCCAGTAATGTTGCAGCCTGAAACAGTTTTCAGTCAGCAGGGCCTTTAAAGCTGTCTCCGCAGTCGCTGTAAGTCCAGTAACTGGCATTGTCACAGAAATATATAAAAACAATTGCCGCAGCTGAAATGAATGGCGCCCAGTCTCGCTTCATGCCAAACCACACCACATGACCCAGGAGAGAGAGAGAGAGAGAGAGAGAGAGAGAGAGAGAGAGAGAGAGAGAGAGCAGACAGACAGACAGACAGACAGACAGACTGTCACAAACAAAAGACGTCATTCGTACTCCGACGAAATTTAAATCTATTTTGACGCACTGCAGATGTGCTGAAATAGTGCATAGCGCTGGAGTATTGAAACATATCATTTCACTTTTAAAATGCATGAGAACTCACATCGTATGTTTTTACGTGGCCATGATCTGTCCATTCAAATCAATATGATTCTTATATATATACAAACAAATTGTTTCAGCGCTGTATCGGTCAAGGGTGTATGAATTTAAAGAAACAAAAAAACAACGGTTTGACTATTTTCTGTATGGAGGCTGCGAGTTGCATTCCACTCCGCATATTTTAGCTTACATTCTATGCCCCTGGTTTGTTTGTGGTCTGGCACTTTGTATTTTATTATATTAGTACCACCCACAACAACCAAGAGGGCATATTTGGATGTAGTGTAGCTTGATGCAAGTGGAGACTGGATATCTGATCAGGCGCCGCAGGGTGAGCATTGCAGATCTATATTTCGAACAACTAACTCCAGTTTCTTTCATATTTTCAGTGACTTGAACTGCACGATTCGCTCAACGTAAATTAATATAGCTTACTAACTTCATTGTTCCTTTCTATTCCAGATTGGGCGGCTGGACAGCAAACCTGATCAATATTAGTGATCGTTTGTTGGTCTTGTGTTGTCAGTCTGTAGTTAAGTGCAGAACAGATAGGTAAAATTTTTGTTACGAATTGTAAATGTAGTAGTAGAATAGTGAAAATGTACACGGGGCGGACAAGATACTAAATTATAAGGGGGGGAAGAAACTTGCTCAGCAAATTGAACTGGAACTTATGAGTCTGTGTATCTGTTTTTCTTTCAGGCGTTATTTTCCTTCTGAGTTCTCCATGGCTGCTACGTTTCCTATGTTCATATTTCTACACTAACTGCTTTCCCATCTACTTAATCTTCTTCTTCTTCGACCTCTTCATTTACCGTCGCACGACGTATTCCTGGACTTCATGTTTATCTGCTTGAGAAGAAAAAGTCCAATAACCAGTGGACAGAGATATTATTGGAGAAATTGTATCGTAAAATATTCGACGTGCGTTATTTTGTTCTTTTGTACATCAAAACGAAGATGTGCTTCATCTCACTGAAACAAGGATTTTTCGATGCTGCGTTGAACGGTCCAGAAGAATACTCATTGTGGACAGCTGTGTTTATTTTTTTTCAATGCTGCGTTGTGAGCTGTAAACATGGACGGTACAGAGCAACATTCTTCAGGGAGCATGTGTTATCCTTCGCAGTCTCATCGGTCGCCATCAATTTAAGGAACTGTTGTCAAGAGTGTGGACAGCTGTTTTCCACTTAGACTGAGCTGTGATCATTTGGAGATCTCCGCTATTTCGATAGTAGATTTATATTTGTCTTGTCCTGTGACCCCGTTAGTTTGTATATCGTCACGTGTTGTTAATAAACGTTTGTTGAATTGTAAAGTTTTGTCTGCCTTTGGTGGTGGTGGATGGGATATATAGCTGGTGGGTGAAAGCGCTGGAGTCAAAAGTTCAATTTAACATTTAGGAAGTCACATATATGTTACCCTAGACAACTCCTCTCCTTTAGAGGTATTTTGGGGGCTCGTCCGGGATATACCAGCATTCACACACTGTATGTGCATTCGCTACCTTCCTTCTGTGGGTGGTTGGCTTGGGCCTAATATTGATCAGGCTGCTGTTCAATTCCACCAATCAAAGTCTGCCTTGTGAGTATAGGTCAATTTTCGTAATGTACATAAATATATGCAACGCAAACAGCTATCCAATAAGGTGTTGTTAGATCTAGAGTATAGATCTGGTAATTTATTCTCTTGGTGTAAGCCTTACTTGTACTGAGCTGTCAGTAGTAAGCCTTGAGTAACTTGTTACCCTGCAGACAGACAGACAGACAGACAGATAAACAGACAGACAGACAGACAGATAGACAGACAGAAACTGAGTGAGAGAGGGTGCAGGATAGAAAGAGTGGTGGGGAAGAGTTGAAGGGAGCCACATAGTTTTTGGTCTTTGAAAGAGAGAGAGAGAGAGACTGAGACAGAGAGAGAGATAGAGAGAGAGACAGAGACAGACAGAGAGAGACAGAGACAGACAGACAGACAGACAGAGAGAGAGAGAGTTTCTGCAAACAGGACCACTGGCAATACAGTAAAATGTACTCTGTGTACTAGATCTAACCGCCAGTGGAGTTCTGAAAATGAGTTTTATCAATGTTGTACTCACCAGCAGATGATGACAGATAAATGCGTTGCAGATCAACATGCTGCTTCTCAGACCGCTTAACAGCGGAAAAAGACAAAGACACTGACGTGTTTCTCTTATATTGATCATTACGAAGTAGATGTGGGGACAAACGCTTTTCATATACTTTGACCATGACTGTATCTGTCATACTATATATGACTGGTAAATATCTATCATGTAAGCAGTTTAGCAAAACTGCATTTTCTTTGATGGCGCTGAAATAATCTGTAAAGATGAGCACAACATCACTCGTTCTTGTACATTCATTTATTCGAAAACGCACAACTTGATAAGAATGTACGTGGATTATAAACTGACACTCCCATCTGATGTCCTCAGACACACTGTGATCACCGAATTGACTTTGAGCAAGCAAATGACCCTTTGAATCTTCAACAGTGAATTCTTTCACTTCAGTGTTTTCCAGACAAGAAGACAAACCAGAAAACTATCATGGAGGCGTTCTGTGGCCAAGAATCACTGCTGTTGAGTCGGTCTGCAGTGATCTGTTGTGTTAAATCATGATTTTGGTCCTGGGAGTTGTAACAGTGTTCAAACGATGTTTGGTTGGTTCACTCTCTGTGACATTTGGTAAAAGAACCATAAGTTTGAAAGTATTCACGACGTCGGTGTTTTCTTGACGAATATATACCAGCATGCTGTTTATGTTTGTGTGTGTAGTAGTAGTAGTAGTAGTAGTACTTCAGTTTTACGTCTTTTCACATATGTGATATTAGACGAAGAGAGAGAGAGAGAGAGAGAGAGAGAGAGAGAGAGAGAGAGAGAGAGAGAGAGAGAGAGAGAGATGCATAAATGTCTGTGACTAGGTACGTGTATGCATAATGTTGTTATCTATGTGCATATATATGTCCCTCTAAGCATTCCAACAATATACCTGCAAATAATCTTAAAATAATGCTTAACTGGACTACTAACTAAAGGGAAAACAACATTGAGGGCAAGCTTAAATCTGAAAAGACATCACACAATGACATGCCTGACAATGGTGGTAAGTGAGCTTGAAAAGGTAACAGTCAAACAGTAGATGCTTGCTGGTTATTTCCGTTCTCCACAAATACATCTTGCTTCAATTGTATATTTAGTTTTTAAGGCAAGAAGTTTAATTTTTATAAAATGCTGAAATGAAATTTCTGTACAGTTTACATATGATTCACTTTTAAATGAGGAATGCTGTTTACATGTTCATAATCAATTAAATAAGTGTTTTTTATCAGCCCACACTAAGCAACGTATTTTTGTAGTGTTTCTTGAATTGGCACCAGACGGTTTTGCTTTAATAACTGATTGACTTCAGGTAAAGAAAAGGATATATTCAATACCGTGGCGCACTTTTCATTTCTGGCTCCTCTCGTTGCACATATATCAGCTAGCTCATTACCCCAAATACCACAATGCGATGGAATTCAACAGACGGTGACATCAGTTCCTTTACATATCAAGACATGAATAAGATGACAGGTTCCATTTACAAGAAAGTTGTTCGAAACAGTGTTGGGAAATTTTATGGTTTGCAGAACAGATATTGAATCCACACAAATAACTACTTTAAATATTTATTGTGGCAAGTCAATCAAATGCAACAATGCCATAATAATAGCTATCATTTCGGCGCCAACAATGTTGATCTGCCTTTTCCAATGGGGTATATCTTTTCCACCTTTTGTGATGGTATAACAAACGCAGAACCTGACTGAGTATTAGACAATATTGAACCATGTGTGTAAACTTTAAGATGTTGAGGATATTTCTCTTGTAAATGCATCTTCACAGAATAAGATAAAATATTTTGTTGGTCAGTTTTGCTCACATCAGTAGGGTCACGATGAAAATGTGCCCTGTTTCTTTCCCAAGCTGGAGGAGAAATCAAGGCCACCTTCCGCAAATGTCTCAGAACTGACTGTTGACTCTTTCAAAAGATTTTCTGTACAAGAGCCAATGGTAGAATATGATAAAATAGTCTGGCTTTTTTTTCTATATGAGATTCAGGTTTTATAGCAATCTCATTTTCGTTCACACCTGCGAGGGTTGAACCTTTCATTACATATTTGGCAAATGTAAGCTTTCTATGTTCATCTAATGGTAAGATATTAATTTCCTTATAAGTTCGGTAAATTGAAGCATGGAAACAGAAGACCAAGACATAACTTATAGGCTTTACTATCTATGCTTTGCAGTTTTTGTAACAGGTGATTAGGGGCACTGAAGAAAGCCTTTTTGTGCATAGCATAATTTTGATTGGATCAGTGATGCAGCTAAATGCTTTAAAGTGTTTATATCTGACACCAACTTTGTTTACTGATAATTTTCAAAAGTTTAGTGTTTTTTTCTAGCTTTGTTCAGAAGGTACTATTAAAGTTTTCCACGTCAGTTTAGATGTTAATACAGTCCCCAAAATTTAACTAAAGGTTTGTAATCAAGTGGTGACTGCATCCAGATCGCTTGTTTCGGCGTCATTGTTAAATAACGCCATATATGTTTTCTCACAAGAAAATAATAGACCATTCTGAAACATGTATCTACCAAGACTGTGTAATTCAGATTGGTAAATTTTCTTGTAATAGTTAAGTGTTCTTTTGGGAGTATTTTTCCTTATTGAAGCATTCATCAATACGCACAGATCGTCAGCATACTGCACAGCTGTGATATTTTCACTTATATGTTTAGGAAGGTCACAGAGTAAAATGTTAAAACAGCATTGGAGCTATCACAGAACCTTGTGGAATTCCCATTTGTAATAATCTAAATTCAGAGTATGTATTTTCTACTTTAACTTGTAACTTTCTGTCTTGAACAAATTCTCTGATATAATAATAAAGATTGCCAGATAGACCGGACCTGTTTTTTTAATTTGAATAACAGTCTGGCATGCCAAACACTATCGAAAGCTCTTTTGACATCAAAAAATGTAGTTAACACGCTTTTTCGTTTTGCAAATTGGTTTTTTATATTGTGTTGTTATTTTAACTATACGGTCAATGATTGATCTTCCTTTTCGAAAACCGGCTTGATTGGGTGAAAATTACATCATATTTTATCACAATAATAAACATGAATCTATTCAGAACGATTTTTTCCATTAGCTTTGAGACATGAGAGGTTAAAGCTATTGGTCGAAAACTATTTATATTCGTTGCAGATTTACCTTGTTTTAATATGGGAATATTATTACTGACTGCTTCCATATTCCTGGCATAATACCCTCTGACCAAATCTTTTGAAATATTGTTTGCAAACATTTTATGAAATTACTTGATAAGTGTTTCAACATATCATTTGAAATTGCGTCTAACCCTACAGATGATGTATTGTTAGTTAATGAAACAACAGCATCATTCACCTCATGTATTGTAATAGGTGCATTGACAAAAAGGTCACTATTGGCATGTGGATCATCATAGGGATGTTTCTTTTCTTCCTCTTCTCGATGCTGTCTACATTCTGGTGAAAGACTTTCCATTCGCATTGTCCTTGAGAATATATCAGCAAATGTTTTCTGCCTTTTCGCTGAAGTTGGAAATTTGTTATTATCCAGTTTAATGGGACACTGAGGAAGATTTAATCTATGTTTCATGTCCCAAAATTTTTTCCACACTTTCGAAAATCTTTTATGTTGAGAAACCTCCTTGTCACTGAAAGATGACCAATATAACGTTTGGCTTTGGCTACAACTCTGTTTGAATATGCCTTGGCTTCCTTCATTTCTTTGTGTGCCTTTTCTATCCTATGGGAATGTACACTTGAATCAGTCCACATTTGATGCTTTTCTTTTTTTCAATTCCTCTCAGATTTAATTTTAAGGTATGCTTTATATTTCATTCATTGTTTGTTGTTGTTGTTGTTGTTCACTGCTTTTTCGCAATCTTTTGTCCACCACACATTTCCAGTACGATTTGTTTTTCTATTGATTCTACATTTAGGAATAGTTTCATTTGCAGCAGAGAGAATCATTTCATTGAATTTACTATCCAAAACATTTATATCATCTTCATTGTCAAAAAACATCATCTGCATCAATGTGAGAAAAGAATAGATGAAAATTTATTCCAGTCCGCAAGTTTGTAATTGTATTTGGGTATTTTATCTACTGGAAAATTTTTTATTTCAGAATGTTTATTTAATTCAATCTTTAGCGGAAAGTAATCACTTCCAAGAGTGTCTTGATACATTTGCCAGATGCAGTCAAAAGCTAATTGTGGAGAAATCAAGGACAAGTTCATGGCACTTGCTCTGTGGGTAGGAATATCTGGTATTCGAGTGATGCTACCATCATTTAGCAAGCACAAAGATGAGTCCACCACATTTTCAATGAAGCGATTGCTGGTTATAGTTGAGCAGTCTTTATCCCAGAATGGAGAGTGGGCATTAGAGTCTCCACCTACCAGCCATTTTCATTACAATTTTTAAACGAATGTAGCCACTCAGTGTTTCGATCATTCGGCCCTTTGGCAAATAAACTGAGACAAACGTTAGAACATTCTTGTTATCAATTCTGACACTTGCCGCACAAGAATATAAGTCTGGTTCATCTGATGGAATGATGATGGACATAAAGAATAATCAATGCCTTGCCGGATGTAAATAGCACTGCTTATTCTTTCTTTTGCATTAGAAACTTAATTATGTACTGGTGGATAATAAAAGTTAGGCAATCGGGGTAATTTTGTTTTGCACACATTTAGAGACTGCAATATTAAAATGTGATACTTACATGTAGCAAGGTGCTGAATAAGATATGATTCATTTGTAATTATTGATCTGGCATTCCACTGTAGAATGGTAAGCATATCAGGTGATCTATCAGGCATGTCTCCAAAATGACACTGATAGAGCTAATGCAAATTTCTAAATAACTAACTACACACCAAAAGCAAAACAAAAACAAAAACTGAATGCAAAAGAGAAAGATGAGAAAACAACAAAATAACAAATGACTGTTTAGAACAATATCAGATATAAAGTGATTGTTTGAACAAATATCAGATACGTGTATAAACAAAATCAAAACTGTCAATAGGCGTACAACAGTCCACAATACTAGATGTCCATCAAATGTATCTGGATGACGGTAATGGAAAGACTGCACAGTTTATTTGTTCTGCGTCGGTACCAGTCTCTTAAGCAGTCGTACATATTCCACCACCGTCCCTGTCGACTTTCAGCAAAGAAGGGCTGTCTTGAAGGGGGCAGGTAACGCTGCATGGGTGGTGGGGCCAGGGGTCGTCTGGCTGTTTTCCTGGGTCTGCTCCAAAGTACGTGCCGTATGTGTCTGCCCAGATTGCCTGCTAGGACACTGGTCCCTCTGGGTGTTGGGGTGTAGACCGTCCTTCAGTGTTGTGATCTGAAGGTTGTCGTGACTCATGAAGGAAACATTCTCTGTTTTGAACAAGTCATTGGTGATCAGGGCATTGAAGAGCTGATGACAAACTTCAGTATCAGGATCCTGAAACAGGAGCGATTTTACTTATCACGATCTTGGTCTTTGGATGTTTGCTGGAAATATCTTGCATGCATTGAACAAAAGCTTGCTGCACACTTTTGGGTCTGAATTCTTCACGACATTTACTCCACAGTAAACAATTATTGCGTCCACTGATTCTGTAGCTGAGGACAAGGCCACTTCAAGCGCCGCTGGGATGTCCTTTATAGAAAAGGTCTTGTGTAGATCTGCACTGAAGCCGTGGGAACGCCCCAGTCTGTTCCCGTTGACACTTTCATAATGGAGTCATGCAGCATCACGATCTTAGGAAGCTTATGTTTATTCTCTTCACGTTCCAAGGTATGACAAACTTTGTGGGGTTGCGATTTGACGTCAAGTTTGATATTTGCGTCATCGTTCTTTTTTTCTCAACAGCGTTATTGATTTTACTCCGTGTGTTGTTTTTGAACGGCTTTTCACGGGCATTTTTGACATTTTTTCCGTTGATGTTTCTTCTCGGTATCTGGAGGACTGACCTTGAGAGCCTCAGCATAGGTACGAGACCCACAATTGACTGAATTCTTTATAAAAGCTGTCTGTGCTTGGACGTTAATAGCAGTCGCCCTTGTCTCACTTGATGTTTTCATGCTGGTAAATTTAAGTAGCACTTCGTTTTGCTTCGTCACTGTGCTTTCAAGTAGAGAGATCCATTCACATACATTCAAAATAAGTGCCTGAAGGTCTTTTACTTCATTTGCATTTGCTTGCTCTGGCTCATGTTCTTGGTCGTTACACGAACGTGCTTCACCCTGTCCTCCATTTTGTTCATGCCGATCATTCTCGACCTCTCGAATGGAATCTTCTTTTTTTTTTCGAAAATTCACAACATGAAGGCTTTTTCTGACACATCATAACATTTTACTTGCCATGTTGTTAGTTTGGCCTCCCCGACTTCTTGATCTTGTCAGTCTCGTCATTTTCTTGGCAGTCTTTTCAAACCTCAGCAGACTCAGATCTTCAGTTGTTTACTGTTTCGCCATCTTCTGTGTGTGTGTGTGTGTGTGTGTGTGTGTGTGTGCGTGCGTGCGTACGTGTGTGTGTGTGTGTGTGTGTGTGTGTGTGTGTGTGTGTGTGTGTGTGTGTGTGTTGCATTCAACAGTTTTTTTTGTTTTGTTTTGTTTTGTTTTTACGTCAGTACTGTCATTTAAGACCATCTCAAAGATATGGCAAATAACACACATTAGTAGACTGGTATTCATGAAGATTGTGTGTTTACAGTGTGTATGCTACAACTGAGGTCATTCAATGTGTGGTGCAAGGTTACAACGCTGTATCACTGCAGTACAAAAAAAGTCCATCCAAGTAAATATGCAAAAGATGTTGTTCACACTAAGATGTGGGTGTATCTGCAATGACCCTCAACAAAGCACAGACGTACAAAGGAAGAAGATGCAAAGCATATAAAACGTACTCCCAGTTTATCCTGAATACATGTGGACATATTCCATAAAGAGAAAAAAACCGTCTTGGGCTGGTGTAACTGTTAGTAATGGCTATTCTGGTAAACATCAACTTTCATCTGTGACCTATAATGAACATACTTACAAATCTTAAGAAAGATCGGCCGAGAACTTTCTGAGATTTTCCATCAAGAAGAAAACCATTATGGGCCATTAGTAAAAGTTATAACGGTAAACTTAAACATCGGGCATCATCCGTGACCCATGATGAACTACCTACAAATTTTCAGAAATATCGGGCAAGTACTTCATGAGATATTCAATGCGAAAGAAAACAGTTAGGGGCCGTTATAGCTGTTAGTAACGGCTATAACGGTAAGCTTAAACATCAGGCATCACCCGTGACCATAATGAACATACCTACAAATTTTCAAAAAATCGGCCACTTACTTTCTGAAATATTCCATAAAAAAGAAAAACCGTTATGAATCGTTATAGCATTAGTAACGGATATAACAGTAAACTAAAACATCGCCATGATCCGTGAACCATAATGAGCATACCTAGAAATTGTCAGAAAGATCACCAAGTACTTCCTGAGACATTCCATAAAAAACAACGTTACAGGCCGTTGCAGCTGTTTGTAATGGCTATAAAGGTAAAACTAAAACATTGGGCATCATCCGAGACCCATAATGAACATACCTGCTAATTTTCACAAAGATCGGCCAAGCACTTTCTGAGATATTACCATGAAGAAGAAAAACCATTACAGGCCGTTACACAGCCATTAGTAACAGTTTATAACGGCAAACTAAAACACGGGCATTATTCGTGACCCATAATGAACATGCATCATAATTTTCAGAAAGATCGGCCATGTACTACTTCAGAGATATTCCATAAAAAGAAAATCTTTACAGGCTGTTACAGCCTTTAGTAACGGCTATAACGGTTAAACTCAAACATCAGACATTATTTGTGACCCATAATGAACATACCTACAAATTTCAGAAGATCGGCCAAGCATGTTCGGAGGATATTCAAGAAAAACCTGTTACAGCCGTTAGTAACAGCTGTAACGGTAAACTAAAACATCGGGCAGTATTGTTTTAAACAAGGTTTATTTCAGCAAACACCGACAAATACAATCAAATACAGAACAGGAAACCACCAAAAACAAAGCTTAAGTGAAGTGTCACCTGCCTAGGACTAGGAGGTCACAACAATGAGGATCAGTGAAGTAGATACAGTTATTATAATGAGCATAAATTAGGAAGCGAATGGACAATGTGATAAAGAAAAAAAAAAGAGAGAGAGAGAGAGAGAGAGAGAGAGAGGAGGTCTCGGAAGAATATGTTACCCTGTCACAGTAGCAAATAGCGGGCGCTATACCGACAAGCATAATTACATATGGCGAGATTTTGAGCGTCGTGATTTATTGTATTTATTTAGTTTGTTAGTTTTTTTTTTTTTTTTTACTTAATCCTGTCGCTCTTGAGCAAAAAGTCATGAATACAGAGAAACAGATGTACATTTTCTTTAATTGTTAGGGTACTGCAGCCTGAAAGAAGTGTATTAATGTTCTGGTAATTTGCGGGGAGGGAGGAAATTGTAAAAATCTAATGTCGGCAAACCGAGGGCAATGCAGTAAAAAGTGTTCAGCAGTTTCCGTAGGGTAACCACAAGCACATGAAAGATTAGCAAAAGATGACGACGATAAAGATCGTGGTAAGGTTGCTCATTACCAAGTCGAAGACAAGCATGTGAGGTCTGTAGTTTTCTGCAGCCATGATAAAAATATGATGGAACACAAGCATCATCTCTAGACAAGTAACGTTTCAATGCGCTGATAGAAGAATTAGACTGGACAGATTCGGGAAGACTGTTCCAGAGACGAGTGCTTTGATGGGAAAAAAGAGTTAGAATACAGTTCAGTTTTACACCGAGGCACAGAACGAACCTAACCTGCGACGATGAATACGGATTCACAGAAGACACTAGTGGGGGTAGGAGATGACCTAAATAATCGGGGGGCTGTTTCCATATACAATTTTGTGACAGAAAATGCTAGTTTGTGGCTTTTTCGACACCGTTCTTCAAATGAACTGGAAACCTGATTCATGATATAAGTTTGAATGACTACATCCCCCAGGAACAACCAACAATTGTTCGTAAAGCATCAAGGTGGAGATCTTCTTATTTTTCTGCGAGGTTTTTTTACTACAGTTGTCCCACTATGACGTCTGCGTATTCAAAGTGAGGTAATACAAAGCTTTTGTACATAGTTTTCTAGAGGCTTTTTGTATAGTTGTATGTAATGTTTAAGGCAAGAAAAATGAGTGGTGTACTGTAGAAATAATGTTGGCAATGTGCATTTCCCATTTGCAGCTTGGTCTGGATTATCAAACTAAATGCTTGGGTATTAGCTTCCTGAAGAATTGTGGCAGAAAACATAGGGTACAATGGCACATTGTTTTTCCTTAAAATAAGCCAAGTCAGTTTCCTTTATTGAAGGGTTGAACGTTAACTTTCCTCAG
>JADBJO010025956.1:15000-23124 GCA_016801955.1 Conus betulinus | reverse complement strand
GGTCATTCTCGTTCATCCTGCATTACCAGGAGCACACTGAGCAAGTTCCACTAGCTGCGTCCTCTCGAGACCAAGAGTGCCATAGATTTTCGGTGCTCCTAGAGTTCTGCAAGTGATAATGGTAGAGAATTCACCGCCAACGTAATTGAAGAACTTGCCAAGATGTGGCCTGAGCTGAGCTGCTTTTGGTCAACGGACGCCCATGCCATCCCCAAAACCAAGGTTCCGTGGAGAGGTCCAATGGAGATGATGAAAGACAAGTTACGGCCTGGATGAGACACCATCGTTGTCCAGATTGGTCTTTAGGCATACGATTTTGTCCAGTGGCAGATTAACTCAGTTGTTAGTGAGGCAACTACTAAAGAACCATATACTGTGATGTTCGGCAAAAAAAAAAAAACGTTACTGCTTTGGCATCATCTGTACCCATTGAGTTTCTTCAGAAAATAGGAAGGGGGTGTATGAAGGGCAGCTCCTAGATATGATAAACGGACATGCTGTAGGGCATGGTGCAGGGCAGACTGACGTCACAGGACATGTTCGACAGACTGGCGCAGGGCAGACTGACGTCACAGGACATGTTGGACAGACTGGCGCAGGGCAGACTGACGTCACAGGACATGTTGGACAGACTGGTGCAGGGCAGACTGACGTCACAGGACATGTTGGACAGACTGGCGCAGGGCAGACTGACGTCACAGAACATGATAGACTGGTGCATGGCAGACTGACGTCACAGAACATCATGGACTGACTGGCGCAGGGGGCAGACTGACGTAACAGAACATGATCGACAGACTGGCGCAGGGCAGACTGACGTCACAGAACATATTGGACAGACTGGCGCAGGGCAGACTGGCGCAGGGCAGACTGACGTCACAGGAGATGATAGACTGGCGCAGGGCAGACTGACGTCACAGAACATGATAGACTGGCGCAGGGCAGACTGACGTCACGAGACATGTTGAACAGACCGGCGCAGGGCAGACTGACGTCACAGGACATGATAGACAGACTGGCGCAGGGCAGACTGGCGTCACAGGACATGTTGAACAGACTGGCGTCATGGTTATGGAACACGATGGTCAAAAGGACTTCACAGGACAAGGTACTCATAATACAGAACAGGATGGATACCATGCAGTCACAGGACAGGAGAGACAGACAGACATAACAGAGATCACAGAACATGTTGCACAGACTGATGATATTAAGGTCATTGTAGAAGGTGGGCAAAACATCACAGAACGGGGCGTAGTTGATGTTCTACAGGACGGACAGACTGACGTTATGAAGGTCATTGTAGAAGGTGGGCAAAACATCACAGAACGGGGCGTAGTTGATGTTGTTGTTCTACAGGACGGACAGACTGACGTTATTAATTCATTGCAGAGAGGTGGGTAAAACATCACAGAACGGGGCGTAGTTGATGTTGTTCTACAGAACGGACAGACTGAGGTTATTAATTCTTTGTGGAGGGTGGGCGAAACATCACAGAACGGGGCGTAGTTGATTTTGTTCTACAGGACGGACAGACTGACGTTATCAACTCATTGTAGAAGGTGGGCAAAACATCACAGAACGGGGCGTAGTTGATGTTGTTCTACAGGACGGACAGACTGACGTTATTATTTCTTTGTGGAGGGTGGGCAAAACATCACAGAACGGGGCGTAGTTGATGTTGTTCTACAGGACAGACAGACTGACGTTATTAATTCTTTGTGGAGGGTGGGCAAAACATCACAGAACGGGGCGTAGTTGATGTTGTTCTACAGGACGGACAGACTGACGTTATGAAGGTCATTTTAGAATGTGGGCAAAGCATCACAGAAACGGGGCGTAGTTGATGTTATTCTACAGAATGGACAGACTGACGTTTCTTAAGGTCATGCTACAGACACATCAGATTGAGGTTTCAGACCTCATGGACACATGACGGACAAAATGACGTCACAGGACATGACGGACAAAATGACGTTACAGGGCAGGGTGGACAGAGAGAACAGGTGGGTGCTGCTGGTGCAGAGAGGGGAGTGATAGAAGAAGACAACACGGACGCCACAGACAATGATGAGAGTCAGGGTGACACAACAGACAATGATGAAAGTCAGGGTGACACAACAGACAATGATGAGAGTCAGGGTGACACAACAGACCCGATGAGAGTCATGGTGACACAACAGACAATTGAGAGAGTCAGGGTGACACAACAGACCCCGATGAGAGTCAGAGTGACACAACAGACAATGATGAGAGTCAGGGTGACACAACAGACAATGATGAGAGTCAGGGTGACACAACAGACCGGATGAGAGTCATGGTGACACAACAGACAATGATGAGAGTCAGGGTGACACAACAGACCCGGTGAGAGTCAGGGTGACACAACAGACAATGATGAGATTCAGGGTAACACAACAGACAATGATGAGAGTCACGGTGACACAACAGACAATTATGAGAGTCATAGTGGTGACACAACAGACAATGATGAGATTCAGGGTAACACAACAGACAATGATGAGAGTCACGGTGACACACAACAGACAATTATGAGAGTCATGGTGACACAACAGACAATTATGAGAGTCATGGTAACACAACAGACAATGATGAGAGTCAGGGTGACGCAACAGACAATGATGAGAGTCAGGGTGACACAACAGACAATTGAGAGAGTCAGGGTGACACAACAGACCCGATGAGAGTCAGAGTGACACAACAGACAATGATGAGAGTCAGGGTGACACAACAGACAATGATGAGAGTCAGGGTGACACAACAGACCGGATGAGAGTCATGGTGACACAACAGACAATGATGAGAGTCAGGGTGACACACAACAGACCCGGTGAGAGTCAGGGTGACACAAAAGACAATGATGAGAGTCAGGGTGACACAACAGACAATGATGAGAGTCAGGGTGACACAACAGACGCGATGAGAGTCAGGGGTGACACAACAGACCCGACGAGAGTCAGGGTGACACAACAGACAATGATGAGGGTCAGGGTGACACAACAGACAATGATGAGAGTCAGGGTGACACAACAGACCCGGTGAGAGTCAGGGTGACACAACAGACCCGGTGAGAGTCAGGGTGACACAACAGACCCGATGAGAGTCAGGGTGACACAACAGACAATGATGAGAGTCAGGGTGACACAACAGACAATGATGAGAGTCAGGGTGACACAACAGACAATGATGAGAGTCAGGGTGACACAACAGACAATGATGAGTCAGGGTGACACAACAGACAATGATGAGAGACAGGGTGACACAACAACAACAGAGAATGATGAGAGTCAGGGTGACACAACAGACAATGATGAGAGTCAGGGTGACACAACAGACAATGATGACAGTCAGGTGACCATTTTCAGAGTATCATAGCGGCTGCAGCACGGGGGTTTAGAAAGACAAGCGAAAAAAAAAATGCTAGACCGATCAGAAGCGAAAATGAAGGCGTTCAATGTTGGCGATAATGTTCTCATACCAGTTTCTGAATTTGATTGTGGGCGGGGGGCATCCACCCAGCTTGATTGGTATTGTCATGGAAAAGAGTGATAGAGACTTCAAGGTAGGAGGAACAAAAGGTGGAGTCTTATCTGGATGATTTGCCAGAAATCAAATTGAAATGACAAAATTAAAACAAAAATTTACAATCGACATGGTTTCGAAACATGAAGAAATGTCCATCAGAACAGCTGTGCGCCTACTCTCGGTGTGGTAAGGGGCAGAGAAAAGTAAGATGCTCTTGCAAGACAGGGATGCCTTAAAATAAGGTGCAAATGTTTCAGAGCAACAGCGATTGCACCAGTGCATACCACCCACGAATTACTTGCAAAAACATTCCGCAGTAGAGTTTCCTTTCCACAGTGAAATATAATGACGTTTTCTTCGTCTTCCTTTCTTCGCATTATTGTTGTCAATGTCTTCCCGCTTGAGGATTTTTTTTAAAAAAAAATTCTGCTATTTGAATATCGTTTGACTGGCATCTGAATGTGGAACCGAGAGTTCTCAAAATTTTTTTCCCTGGACACACGAATGACTGCATGCTTCGTCGCAAATTACTAATATCTTTTGTAAGGCATTTGTGGGTTCTTGTGTGTGTGTGTGTGTGTGTGTGTGTGTGTGTGTGTGTGTGTGTGTGTGTGTGTGTGTGTATTTTTTATTTTTGGGTATGCTGCATTAATTTGCAATTAATTTCGTGTTCATAATAAATTTTTTTCCTTCTCTGCGCTGTTATGTGCTTTACTGTTCATCATTCTTGTGAATTGTGAATTCATGTCAATGAAGTGCTTTATACAGTCAGTTACGAATCTGTTCGTCATGCGCACCCACATACACAGACTAGGCTTGAGTTTACAACCGAGTTTGCGCCGTGTGCGTAGTTCATGTACTGGGCAATGCTATTTTGCATGTTTCATGAACTGCGCAACCTCGTTGCAGAGTTCATGAATTCTGCAACGAGGTTGCGCAGTTCATGAAAACGCGCCAAAAATTTGCGTAGTACACGTACTGCGCAGGTACACGTATATTGCGGAACACACATACCACCACCCAGTAATAGCAGAAGTCGGGGGTCCTCTTCGCCCGCGAAGGACAAATTACAACACAGTCTCCCATTGCAGTTACCTTCCAGAAACTACGCAGTGACCATCGACCCAGACTTACCGTAATCAACAGCGAAACGGACAGTCAAGCAGGTAGTTGAAAAAGAAAACACCCGGAGGCGTGAGAGGGGGACCCAGAGTACAGTCATCAACTGCCGAACAAAAACTGGTTCTTACCGTAGGCAATGGCGACACGGCCATTCAAGCAGACAGTTTCAGTAGGTGTTGGTATGGCCGTCTCGCCGTCCTCTACGGTAAGTAGGTCACTGGGTCACTGGTCAGTATCTTCTGATGAAGCAGGTGGTTTCTAGTTGGGGTTCGAATGGCTGTTTAACCCCATTGTCCACGATACGCAGGATACCGAGTCGCTGGTCACTGTCTTGAGGGTGAAGCAGGTAATTAATTCTACGAGGCGTCTGCTGTGAGAGACTGTACTGAGAGCCCCTCTCACCAACTGATGTCCAAGAGAATAAACAGTGAGAATAACTGATTCGCAAGTATCCCTGTTTTCGTGAAGGACAATGGGCATCCTTTTCTCAGGAAAACAGCTGGTACTGACTTCTGTTGCACAATGATCCCAAACAGGAATTTTTTTTTTTTTTTTTTTATAATCTATATTGTCGTCATAATCATATCCGTGTTAACTCTAACCGGTGTTCAGCCATTGACGTCATTTGGTATTATTGCGCGTAAAGCCGGAATATAGGTGTGTGGAAAACAGTTGTGATTCTCATAAATGACTGAATGACTGTAATGATAACTATTTTCTATGTTACATCCCCCCCCCCCCCCCCCTCCCCTCCCCCATCCCCCCATTTACTATTTTACTCGGGAAGACAATTATAGTCCTTGTGATAATACCTGTTTTCCCTATCAACCTCTCGCTGGTTTCCCGAGGAATGGCTATTTTCCTCGAGAAAATGTGGAAAACCATTAGAATCGACTTTAGACGCTACGACGCTCCCGTAAACAACGTAGTAGCCTAGCGACTCACGCAGACAGTTATTTAAGTCATAACACAGATCCAGTACAGAAACACTGACACATGAATGTGTGTGTGATCCCCATCACTTAATCCCAAGATACCTTCGCCACTGCTGTTTCAGCTGTGTCTGCATGTGTTAAAATTGTTCTGAGTTCGCATGTTCCAACGATCATCGGAGGCGAAGAGGCCATGTTATGTTCGTGTGTATTTCAAGTTATGCTGCAATGAAATTCAGGTCGTTTAAATCAGTTAATCAATTTGGTCCATTAAACATGAAAATTTGTAAACATTATCAGCAGGATTGCCTATGCACTGAACATTCAAAGGATCGGCTTACCTCTCTCTCTCTCTCTCTCTCTCTCTCCTCTCTCTCTCTCTCTCGCTCTATCTCTCTTTACCACGTAAAGAGGTTGTATTCCTTTGTCTTCAAAATGTAGAATGGTATTATCATTATGTTTAATACGTCGGTTTCTTCTTTTTTTTTATACACCATTTGTTTGGATTTTTTTTTTCTTTTTCTGTATACACCATCTGTTTGGATTTTTTTTCTTTTTTCTTTTATTTTCCATTATGTTGTACTATAATTTTATGATTTAATAGAATAAAAAAAAAAGGGAAAAAAAAGAATATTCAAAGAATCTCCTCTTGTCATGTTGAATAGTCAATATGTATCTAGATATGATAAAATATATAAAATAACTAAATTATTACCTAATGGGTATGACAAGCTTATGAATAGTCATGTAAATTTATCATAAATCAATGAATGTATAACTTAGTCTGATTAAATCACTGTAAGTAAAAATATGAAATATATATATTGATTAGTGGATAGATTAATCAACCAATTTTGAAAAAATCAGATTAAAGAGAATACAAAAATGTTTGAATAATAAATCGATAAGTGAAAAATCCAGACCAACAATTTTTTTTTATTCTAAAGATAACTAAATACTTTAACATTAAGAAGTGAGAAAAACTGTTTCAACAAGTGCAGAGATGAACACGAGTGAGAAAACGTTCTTGTGCTTAGTGCTTTATAATCACACTGTAATAAACTACAGCTCAATGCGCAACACAAAATAAACGAATACATGAAAGAAAACAAAAATAATGATAATGAAACTGAAACAAACCTAGACCTATTTGATTTAACAAAAGTTTGCTCTAACTAAGCAAAGAATAAAGAATGAATAAAGAGAAAACTCAAAATCAAGGTTACATCAAAAAATACATGCTAGTAAGGGAGTCAAGGGAGTGGTGTATGTATGTAGAGAGAGAGAGAGAGAGAGAGAGAGGGGGGGGGGGGGGGGGGGGGAGAGCGTGCGTGCCGTGCCTTTATAGATGTACCACTATGTATGTGTGCGCATAACTATGTGTGTGTGCGCACAAATGTGTGTATGTTAAAGAGAAAGAGAGAGAGAGAGAGAGAGAGAGAGAGAGAGAGAGAGAGAGAGAGAGAGACAGAGAGAGAGGGGAAGAGAGGGAGGGAGTGAGAGGGAGAGCGAGAAAGAGAGCGCGCGTGCGTTCGTGGATGAGCTGTGTGTGTGAGCGCGCAAAAGCGCGGGCGCGCACGTGTGTGTGTGTGTGTGTGTGGGGGGGGGGGGGGGGGGGGGTGCGTGCGTGTATGAGCGCGCGCGCGCAAGTGTGCGTGCGTTTGCGTGCGTGCATGTGCATGTGTGTGTGTGTGTGTGCGCGCGCGCGCGCGCGCGCGCACGAATACAATACGCGGTTCATCCGATCGCTGTGTTTCCTTCAATCGTAGAACAAAAAAGATTTCTGGGAAGGGATCTATTTTTAGATATGACGTCATTGGCTCAACCAAAGAACGTTCCAAACTGCAGATCAGAGTCTCTTGATGTCGCTGTGCCAGCTGAGTCCGTGCTTAGAGCATGAGTTCACACTGACACGCCGCGAGTTCGAATCCCGCTTGGCCCTCAACATTAGAACCGACAAATTCCTTGCCTATCGGAGCGTGCATTTGTTCCGGCGATGTCAGTATTGTGTTCAGTAAATCTCCCCCTCGATCTTCTCACCTCTGATGAGTGTTAGCTTTAAACTTAAATACACACCTAAAACCACTTTATCAAACGCGTCATGGCTTTGTTTTGTTCTATTATTTGATTTTGTAATCCTTCATAACCCAGTAGGGCCTACATGTAAAAACAAAGTTGACTGCTAGCAACAGAAAACAGGCAAAAAAGCATGTCACTTGTCACTTAGGAGAAACTTCACTAACCGACTTTGCATCTCAATACAACTATGGTACTTTGCCCGCGTCAAAGGATGAAAAGCTCGGCGTGTTACTGAAACTGGTTGAGTGTGAGCAAAGACAGGAAGGAGGAGAGAGAGAGAGAGAGAGAGAGAGAGGAGAGAGAGAGAGAGAGAGAGAGAGAGAGAGAGAGAGAGAGAGAGAGAGAAAGAGAGACAGAGAGAGACAGAGAGAGAGAGAAAAAAGTATGTACAGGGAGGCAAAGGAAGTTGCTGTACGACAGTATTCCTCTGGAAGGCCAGTCACGT
>JADBJO010025956.1:0-7500 GCA_016801955.1 Conus betulinus | reverse complement strand
TCCAGTGCTATGCTCCCACCAATGATGCGGAAGAAGAGAGGAGAAAGATGACTTCTACCAGCAACTACAGACAGTGATAGACAGACGAGGAGCAAAAGACATAACCATACTGTTGGGAGATTTTAACGCCAAGATTGGAATGGACAGCACAAGTTACGAGGACATCATGGGGACACACGGACTGGGACAGATGAACGAGAATGGTGAGCGCTTTGCAGACCTGTGCGCCCTGAACCAGCTGGTGTGATAGGAGGAAGCATCTTCCCACACAAGCGCATCCACAAGGCCACATGGAGATCACGGAGAAGAACCAGATTGACCACATCTGCATTAGCCACAAGTTCAGGAGATTATGGCGGGATGTACGAGTGATGAGAGGTGCTGACGTGTCATCAGACCACCACCTTATTTTAACAACAGTGAGACTTTGCCTCAAGAGATTCACCAACGCCAACAACATACAGACAAGGTACAATGTCGGACTGCTCAGAAACAGGGACACACAAAGCAGCATTCCAGATCAGCCTTTCCAACAGGTTCCAGCCGCTACAAGAGCTGATAAAAGACGGTGAGGCGGACATCCAGACACAGTGGGAACACTGCAAGAAGCTCTAGCACGACACACATGTGAAGAGATCCTTGACAAGAAGAAGACCCAGAACAAGGAATGGATCTCTGCCGACACCATCCACAAGCTGGAACAAGGAGAGAGAAGAAAACTACGCTGAACACGAGCCGAACAAGAGCAGCTAAGGCAGGCACAGGAAGAGCACAAAGCAGCGAACAGAGAAGTAAAGAGGAGCATCAGGAAGGGCAAGAGGGACTACTCTGACGACCTGACCAGTCAAGCAGAGGCAGCAGCCGGACAGGGGAACCTGAAAGACCTGTACCTGGTGAGCAAGAAGCTGACGGGCAAGTTCCAGCAGACAGACAATGTATTATTGACAAAAGACCACTGATAACATTTCTTAGCAGCCGTTTACTCTGCAAGCCAGTTTTAGACGGAAACTCCGCATGCGCATGCTCAAACACAAATCACTTAAGTAGCGGCCCTTGGCTGTCGTGTGCTATAAGTAATTATACCAAACCTCCCTTCCAAAGTTTTTTTCTTTTTTTTTTTTTAACTAAATATAAACATTCTTTGATATTTGCAGTCTAGCAAACTCAACTAAACAAGATTAACACATTTTTAAAACATTCAGTTAATAACCCTTTCTATTGCCCAAATGCTCAATGTCCACATCGATACAATAATAGCATATCAATAATAACAAACTAGCATGCAAACTTCAATAAACAAAAGTTTTGAAAATTCTAAATTTTCATTTCGAACTAAAGTTTCTATCTACTCTTATCCTTCCCCAGAGAGTGAGGAAATTTTTTTGTTTTGTTTTTAGACCACAAGGTTCACTGCCTAATCCACTTATTTAAATGGGCTATAAGGGCTTTTACTGATCCACTTGGATAAACACGGATGAGACTTTTAAAGGTCCATCCAGTTTTGTTGTTTGTTTTTTTTTTTAACTTCCCGGCCATATCGTGTATACAGAGGTTTGGGTGTGGCAGTGACTGGCTCAGGCTCTGTTTCTGGGGAATAGTCTAAAGGTGCCATCTGCTGTTTGACTGGTGCTGGGTTGGTGTTGCTCGTTGGTGGTGGTGTGGAGACGATGGCTGTGCGGTTGCAACCAATAGTACCTTCGGGTGTCTTTATTATGTATGAGCTTGGGCTGCTGGATGTGGAAAACGACTTCCCCTGGCCGATTCATATCTCTGATCCAAACTGAGTCTCCTGCTTGTAGCAGAAGGAGTTCTCTAGTTGCATGTCTTTGGTCGAAGTTCAGCCGTTGTGTTTCTTTATAGGCTGTCTCTTTCACTTTGACAGCGTCATGGTCCCGAGCTTTAGGCTTCAAGGAGCTGGGAAGTATGGGAACTTGGGTTTTTAATTTTCTTCCCATGAGAAGCTCACTTGGAGATAGACCGTTTCGGAGAGGTGTTGCACGGTACATCAGGAGGGCCAGGTAAGGGTCTTTGTTCTTCTTGAGCAGCTGTTTTATGGTTTGAACAGCCCGTTCTGCTTCTCCGTTAGCCTGGGTGTATTTGGGAGAACTGGTTACATGGACGAAACCATATTTTTTTGGCAAAGCTGGCAAAGTCCTGGCTGCTAAATGGAGTGCCATTGTCTGGTACCACCACGTCTGGGATCCCATGTACTGCCAATACGCTCTTTGTCTGATGTATTGTCTCAGCACTGGTCAGTTTGGTCAAAGGTTTGGTTTCTACCTATCTGGAGTAGTAGTCTACAATGGCCAAGTATGTTGGTCCGTTCAGTTCCAGCAAATCCATGCCAAGGCGTGCCCATGGACAATCAGGGAATGATGAAGGAAGAAGGGGTTCCTTCTGTTCCGGCGATGAATGGCGCTAGAAGTACACGTGTTGACCATTTCTTCCACTTCTGAGGAGATGTCGGTCCACCAAACTGAAGTTTCGGTCATGGTTCGACACTTGGTGATGCCCAAATGACCTTGATGGATGCGGTTCAAGACGTCTAGTCGAAGACTTCTGGGTATAACTAGACGGTCATCGAAAAGAAGCAGATCATCTACAATAGTCAGGTGCTGACTGTTCAACCAAGACTGTTTCAGGATGTTGTTTTCAGGCATGTAGACTGGCCAACCTTGGATGCAATATTGTCTAACCTGGTTGTTGAAGTAATCATCCCTTTGAGCTTCACGTATCTCTTGCAATTTTTTGGTTGTGGCTGGCAGAATATTAATGATGATACTCATGCGCCCACCAAAACATTCACCTCTCTCTGGGAATGGGATGTCACGCATTCTTTTCTCTCCTAACACGACTGAGAACAAGAAATACAATTTCTATGCTACTATAATCAAACATGAAAAATCCAATTACACAAAATGAACAAATCAACACATAAAAGATCAATACTTCCTAACCCGGGTTATAATAAAATGACTTCTTACCTGGCCAGGTTTTCACACACACAACCACCGCTTTCACACCACACCACAGTTCTTGAAAAAGTCTCTTTACGTCTTCTTCTTCAGCACTGCTTGATGGTGAAGCCCTTGGTTGACTGGCTCCAGGTATCAGGACTGGGTCCTCGTGGTCGTCTCTGGGATCTCGACGTAGAACTCTTCTTTTCGTCTTTCACCCACCTCTGGGTTCAAATTTAAGCCGTCTGTCTTCACCCACTCTGGGTTCAAATTCAGTTTGTCTGTCTTCACCCACCTCTGGGTTTCAAACTTAGGTTTCTTCTCTTCCAGCTTGTCTTTAACCCTAAGACTTTGCTGTCTCTTCTATCTCCCAGACCATGTTTCTCTTGACCCTAGTCCGTCCTGCTCACTCTCCTCCCTTCTCTCTCTCTCCCCTGCTTCCTCTCTCTCTCTCTCTCTCTCTCTCTCTCTCTCTCTCTCTCTCTCTCTCTCTCTCTCTCTCTCTCCTGGGTGTTGGTCTCTCCCCTGTGTGTGTGTTGTTCTCCTCTCAGTTTATATAGGGATGCAAACAAAGGATCCCCCTTCGGGACATGCCTTTGTACCCCCATGTTCACAAATACCCTGAATTCTCCATTCGCTACATTCTTCTACACATCAGGATTTACACACGTCCCTACCTAATTGGTTAGCAAACAAACACTTGGCACCAAATGGACATCGAAAATTCCCGCCGACTTCCGGGGTCACTTAACACGGTAATTATCTTAGAGAGAGTGTCAGACGTACGATATCCATGCATGCACGCACATACACACACGAACCTGACGTCTTTCCTCCGCACACAACTGCATCCACTCCATACACATAAGGCGCAAACAAAGGTCAATTTTGATTCATCCCCTCCTTAATTTTTTAAAATCCCATGGGGGTTTTTTTACTCTCTGGCATCAATCAAAGCGTATATATTTTCATTATTTGTCTTTCAGCTGGTGCAGCCAACAAGCACTCTTCTTCCCCTGCACACAACACTGATTTTGCAGGTTTACTCACTGCAAGTGTCCACACACACACACTGTGGTGTCCGGAACTGGCTTCCTCTGTGCGGGGATCCCATACACATCACAACTACTGGTCGGCGACAAACTCTTGCCCAACCTGGATCTTCCCGCGGATCGGAGCTTGGCCCGGGAACGCGCGCAGCCCCCAGCCATCCACCTTAGTGCCCGATCTCCAGTTTCTTCTTTCCTCTACCGCATGGGGAGTCGGCCCAGCTATAACAAATCGGATAAACACGACGAGTTCAAAACACTGCCAGCCAGTTAGCAGTCATGTTACACTTTAACATTTTTGAACTCTTCAATTTTTCAAACATAGTTTCGGTTCCGACAATAAACCGTTTAAAACAAAATGGAGATCATCTAGAGATTCTCACAATATAAAATAGATACTTACGGCTTGAGTACCAGTCATTCAACTACAATTCACATACTTCTGTATGTGTTAGGCCTCTGCCTTTATCATTGGGCACAGTCCCTCCCTTCTTCCATCTAAATCATCTGTTCCATTCTCAGAGTGCGCACCGATACTGGCCAACGCCTGTTTATATTCAAATCGCGTGAACAGTGTTAAAATTTTCACTCAAACCCTGGGCCACGTTCAGCCAGTACGCTCCCTTGTGTCACACGACTAACCTATAGTGTAACGCACGAATCAATAATCTTTTTCTTAATCTGTACTGTCTCATGTAATCGCGTAGCATACGTAATATCGCTCCGCATTACATGACAGAGAGCTACAACAACGTCCACACGCATTCAACCAGCCTGACAATAGAACCAGCTCAGTGCCCCACGGCAATACCATCTGAACAAGCCCAAGACTCATGTTCTTCAATTACTGTTTACAAAGCGATCTCAGCTGACTGAGTATGTAGCGCCCACTCGATGCACCGAGGTCCTAGTGGTTACGTCCCTCCCTCCTCTCATTATCGGGAAGGTCCGGACCCCTACTACCTTAGGTGTCTTCTGTCACCTGACCACTTCGTCCTCCTTGACACAGTTCGACCATGTGCGGTGGGTAAGGCACACTGGTTAATGGGTCTATTACCTATTTGTATACTACGAACAACGTCCCTTTGCCTCTAAGCGTTTTAATGCCTTTTGTGAGAAGTTTCACGCCCTTGACAAAGTCCCTCCCACTCGAAGACGATGCCATGCATCGGTTAAAAAACACATTCAAGGAGCTGAAACTCTCATAATTCTCTCCTTTAAACCAGCTCTAAGCCAGGCCTCTCATAAGCCTACTTACATCAGAGAATGCGCGCAAGATTTATCTTGCAACGAAAATTCGAGAAAATCAACACATACACACTGACCGAGCAAATATCAACCCCAATATGAAACTTCCACCAGCTCTAAGTAGTGTGGCCATATATATAGGTAAACATTATGTTTTACGGAAATTCTCTCCCTTTCTCTTCATACACGTGGCCCGCAACCAGCCACGTCACGCATAAACAACGCTGCAAAAGACACACGCACACACTACTCGCTAATTCGTACCGACCATTTTAATTGAGCCTACCGCCCCCTTTTGTGTGAGACTGGTCTATCTCCCTTTCTGTACACACGCCTTGCCTACCCCGCGGCATGTGATGCATTGTGCACAGAAACGCCTGACATCACCAAGGATGCCGGGCAGTAGTACTCTTGCGTCACAATCTTCTGTGTGGCCTTTCTACCGAGATGGCCCGAGGCTGGTGTCGCATGTTTTGCTGACATCACCGCCTTTCTGTGCTGCCTAGGAACGACAATCTGCTTCTTCGTTTTTCCGAACGCGCGAGTGAGTAAAAGTTCGGTACAATATGCCGTTCTCTAACTCAAAACCAATTGTACGCTCTTTAACATTTTTCTTCTGCCCTCTGTGAGCAAAACCAACCAGTTTTCTAAGCGAGTAGTCGCCCTTTTGTTCTGCCCGTAAGTGAGTCGGGTTAGTCTCACTAGACACGCTTCAATGCTTTCTGAAGTGTGTGACCGCCTGGGGCCTTTCTCTCCCGTGACTTCTTTTCTCTGATTCAACACAGAACTCACGGTCTGGGTCTTTGTACCCACGTGCTCCTGAAATGTTTCCAATCACCAGATCATAGGGCGGCTTTGGAACAGCCAAAGCCTGTACAACTCCACTATAGAATGGTGTATCGATGAACACCAGGGCCGTTTTGAATTCTGCTACTGTTCCATCTATTTGTCTACACCTCTGTGTTTTTTACCTGTGAATTGTCCCTCCTTAACCAGGGATTCCTTCACCATCACACCAGTGCACCCAGAGTCTCTAATGACATTAACCACATTGTCCCCCACTCTGCCTTTGTGCACATCCATGTTATCGCCTGAATCTGTGAACACACAGCACAATCCAGACAAAATAACTGTCATCTTTTCCATCTTTTTCTGCCTGCCTCTCACTTGGCCTGACCCTCATTGCTGCTGCTTTTTGTGACTTGAATATGCAGTCCCTAGCCATGTGTCCTGTCTTATTGCACAGGAAGCAGGTACGCTCATTCCTAGCCACGTGGCTATTGGTTTTCACCCTGTTTGCTCACGAGGCGCCGTGGGCCTACAGGTGTGTACTACTGACTCATTACGTGAGTCATGTGCTGGGCTGCTGTCCTCTGGATATGCCTCTAGACTTTCCTCTTGTTGAGGCAAATCACGCCTCGCTTCACGGTAAGTCTCTGCCGTCTGAAGTACCTCAGCTATTGTCACAACATCCTTTCCTTGAGGTAGATTGTGAGGCCCGGCCCACAACCATCAAGTATCTGCTCTTTCATCACTAGTGCCTTTAGGCCTTCAAAATCACGGTCCACTCCACTAAGTTCAACCCACTTGTTAAAGTAGTGATCTAGTCTAACTCCAAACTGTGTGTAGGTCTCACCCTGTTCAGTTCTCGCCTGGCGAAACTTACGCCTAAAACCTTCTTCAGTCAAATCATATGCCTTCAGTACTGCTTGGTCACCTTGTCAAAATCCCTCTGATCAGTTTTGGGTAAGGTAGAAACAGTGTGTAACGCACGACCTGTCAACAAGGCAGACAGATTTATTGCCCAGTCATCTTCGGGCCAGCCCTCGTGCTCGGCAAATGATTCAAAACGACTAATATAGGCATCAATCGAATCAGTTTCTTCTCTGAAAAGTGGGAGTTTAGGCCTAGGCCCGGAATTTAGTCTGTGGCCTACTGACTCAGAACTGGTGTCCATTTCACTACGATTTTCAGATTTTATTCTTTCCAACTCAATTGTTTGGCTAAAATCTCTGATTCTGCTTCTGCTCTAGCCCTGGCAGCTGCACTCTCTGCATCTGCTCTTGCTTTGGCTGCTGCACTCTCTGCATCTGCTCTTGCTTTGGCAGCTAAACACTCTGCATCTGCTTTAGCCTTTGACGCAGCAGTTTCTGCCTCTAGATTTCTTTTGACAGCTGCGAGATGCTCCTTTTCAAACTTCCTCCTTTCAGCCCTTTCATCTCTCTCAGTCTTCTGCTGAGTTTCAA
>JADBJO010025955.1:10000-23124 GCA_016801955.1 Conus betulinus | reverse complement strand
TCACTGAACAAGTCACTGTCTTTGATGCTGAACCTATCCCTGATATAGAAGGTCTGTTCGCCAGATTGGCAGATGCACATTTTTCACGAAAATTGACCTAGCTAAGGGATGTTGGCAGATAGTTGTGAAGCCTGAAGATAGACCCAAGATGGCTTTTTTAACAACACATCTGGGCCTCTTTCAATTCAACCGGATGCCGTTTGGTCTTGTGTCGGCATCTGGTGTTTTTGCTCGCATGATGCGTATGCTCAATGTGGACCAGTTCTCTGCTGTCAACTTCTTTGATGACATACTCATTCATAGTGTGTCTTGGGATGCACATCTCCACCATGTGCAAGGTGTCGTTTCTTGTCTGAGGGTTTTCTACCTCACAGCCCTTCCTTCGAAAGTCGAGTCAGGATTCCAATCACTGGAATTCCTAGGTCACACGGTTGAAGGTGCTACCATGCGCCCTGTCAAGGAAAAGGTTGACAAAATCTTGAAGATTGCCATCCCTACTATCAGGAAGCAAGTCAGATCTCTATTAGGCTTACTCCGCTTTTATAGAAGATATGTTCCTCGCTTTTCTACTCTCAGTGCTCCACTCTCGGATCTGATTAAGGACACTGGTCGTGTTGGACGATTGATTTCTTGGAACCCTCAGTGTTCTGAAGCCTTGCACAAGATTCAAAGCATTCTGTCCTCTGGACCTGGTCTACCCTTACCTAGACTAGGTAATGTCTTTGTTCTTAGAACTGATGCCAGTTCTGTAGGACCGGGTGCTGTTCTGCTTCAGGAACATGATGACGTTCTCCACCCAGTTGTGTTTGCTAGTCGTAAACTACTACACCGTGAGAGAGCTTACAGTACAATGAGCGAGAATGTCTAGCCATAGTTTGGGCTGTACAAAAGTTTGTGCGATTCCTTTGGGGAGCCCAGCTCATTCTGCAGACAAACCATCGCCATTGATGTATCTACACACGTCGAATTTCAAACATTCCAGGATTATGCTCTGGGCTCTGTCACTGCAGGATTTCTCATTTGAAGTCAGACGGTTCCAGGATCATCATTGCTGACCTTCTGTCACGTTCTGTGAGGACCATTTCATCCCCTAGACATCACTTTGTCTGTATTCCAGAGTTTTCCAGAGTTTGCTGCCTTTTCATATGTCTTTCTATCATTTTGGTTAGGAGTATCAGTATACTTCCTCTTAGTAAAAACAATTCGGTCTTTTTTTCCTGTTTTTTTTTTTTGAGGAGGGGGATTATTGTGATGAACCAGTTTTTTGTCCGATCACAGTTTTTATAAAAACTCCGCTTACCGGAGCATGTTTACCGAAAAACCGGTTGGTTAGGTCGGTTAACTGGTGTTCACCTGCACACCATATAAACCGAGTGAACGCGAGTAGCCAACCAGTCTCTGAAGAAATTGCGGCTAGTTCGCCTACGCAGACCAGCCGACGAGGGGACTCAGTTCAGTTGTTGTGACAGCCAGGTATGTTGAGTTAGTTAACAAATTGAGAGTCCAAATCGAAATCGTTTCTCCCCACTGTTACGAGTTTGTAACTTCCTCAGTGGCAGTGAAGTTTTTTTTGTGTTTTAAAAAGAAAAGAGAGAAAAATTCATGGCTTTGCTATGCTTTGATTTGCTACGGTGTAGGAGTAAATTATCGTTTAACCTATGTCGGATAGAAAGCAGAGGAAGCATGCTGTGATCGAAATAGGAAACGGCTTATGCTTTATTATTGAGCCACTCAGAGGCAGTGCACCCACGCCGCTCATTCCGACACCCTGTCCACAGCCACAGCCCAGTCGGCCCCACCGCAGCCCCCCGGCACCAGCAATCCACAAGGAGGAGTCAATGTCAAGTCGTCAAGAGGCAACCCACCGGAGGAGACACTGCACTGCTGCCGAGTCACTTCGGTGGTGTTCAGTGGCGCCTGTTCTGATCTAACATACGCAGGACACCACCTACTAAGCCCCCTACTGACGACAATAATTGCTTAGTCGCGGAGCCGACGTGAGTGAGCTCTCCCTCCGGAGGAGGCACCCACGTCCGTCCAACGACAGCCCCCATGGACTCGCCGATACCGGTGACCCGACGGAACCAAACCAAGGCCACAGACGTGGAGAGAAGACATCGAAATTGAGGTCACCATGAGAGCAGGGCATGAAGGGCCACAGAACTTGAGACATTTTTTTTAAATGCTGATCGATGAGAATGAGGATGATTAAGATGATGCTACGGATTTCCATTTCGGTCTGAGACTACATGACAGGGCTGTACTCTACGCTTCCTTTCATAATATATCCCGGCGTCAAACCAGGCCCGAGAGATACAGGCACCTGCAGTGTTGGTCAGGAAATTTGAGCAACACTCTCAGAAACGCATCCATTAAGTGGATGAAACTCGACTGTGTGGTCCCAGTCTTCCCAACTGAGTCCGCAGCAAACTCAACTCTGGGTAGGAGCCGGTCGGGGCAGAAAAAAAACCCACATGACTCTGATGGGATTCGAACCCACGACCTCCAGCCGGGAGTCCAAAAATGATGTCTCAGCGTGTTGAACTTTTGAGACAGTAATTTTGAAAGAAGTAAAGTGTCTCTTTTTATTAAAATCTTGTCGATTGTTGGCTGTACATAAAGTGCTCTGTTTACGATAGAAATAGGAAGCCATTATTAACTGTGAGTTTGATTAAAAGGCTATGGGTAGTAGGCTGGATAGTCAAAGACGTTTTCTCAGTTCCCCCAGGTTGAGTTTGTCCCTGGTGTCCTTGGGAACTGGTTGTCCCCACCTCGGGTCCGGGGCCTGTTGTGTGTCCCCATTCTCCACCGCGCCGGGTGTGCGAGAGGCTGGTGCATGCCAGTATCGACCCGACAAGCCAGCTGAGCCAGCGCCTTTTCTGCGAGAGAAGTCGTCGCCTTGGGTTCGAGGCCCTAAGTCCTTTTTGGCAGCTGCGCTCTGCGCTGGTCCTGCCTAGTCAGAACCACCGCCTGTGTTGACAACGATCTGCAGCGTTAGCGTTGTTCCTGCGCGTCGTGAGACCTTTCGTGTCGTCGATCTTGTGCGTTGTGAGACCCTTGCTGCTGTGCAGTAACAAAGCCACTGCTCCTGGAGTGGAGGCTGATGCCTCAAAAGTAGGTAGCAGAGTGCTACTTCAATGTGATCGGACTGAGTCACAGTTTTCTTGGGTGTAGGAAGATGGCATTTCTTTGTGGACAGAGATGTCACTACATCGTTCTATCGTCACTTGCAAGTCACTACCCCTACTGACAGTCGCTGCATCATTTCGCCGATGCTTGCAAGTCACTACCGCTACTAACAGTCGCAGTGTCGTCACGTCGTCTTTAGTCTTCACCTGCGTCTACCCCTACTTGCAGACTGCGCCACCTTGTAACACTCTTGTGCCAGATTAGTGACTCGTACAGAGCTGCTCCGTCATTCTTCACTCTTTTGCATAGACTAGTTTCAGTCGCGGACTGTGAAACCATGCCAGACAGTGCCTGTGACAGACTGTGTGTGTTTTGGACCACATATAAATATTGATATTGTACATCCATAGTTGGGGGTGTTCCAGGTAGATTATTCATGTTTATTGATGTTTGTCGATGATGTTTTGTATGTATTGGATGACCCAGGCGGCATAGAAAAAAAATAAGGAAAGAATTATGGTCGTGTTGCCTGCGTTCGTGCGCGTGTGCATGGTTTACAAAGTCATGGATGTCCGTCGTTTAGGACGAAGACGTCAGTGACTCTGCATGTGTGAGCGCAAGCCAAAGAGTGTTTAAAAGAAAAGTCTACAAACGCATCATTTAAGATAACTATGTTAAATGTTTTTTCTCCACAGAAGTCCGAGACACCATGCCAAGCCTTAGATGGTCAGTGGAACTGTTCCGTGCACGCCTGGCCAAGCTTCAAGCCTCACCTGGCCTGCAACAGGATCACCCAGTGCTCGGACGGCAGAGACGAAGAGGACTGCGGCTATCCCAGGTGTCAGGATGGGGGGTTTGAGGTCAAAGCACACTGTACGTTCATAATCAGGTGACCATATAATGGAAGAATGTGCAAAGAGAGGAGCACAGTCGGCCAGTCTCAGCACTTTACAGGAGTTCAAGGCCGTGACCCGTGTTTTATGGAGGCACCACGACGTTGCAATAGGCCTTTGGAATGTTTTCTGCTTTATATGACGCGCCAGGCTAGTAAGAAATACACACACACCACACACACACACACCACACACACACACCCACACTACTCACTCACACACCGTCACACACACACAACACCAAACACACACACACACACACACACACACCAACACACACACATTTTCTTCGCAGAGAGGAGATTTATTTGAGAGAGAGTTGGAGAGAGAGAGAGAGAGAGAGCGCTTGTCCAGATTGTTATCCATTTTGTTGCTTTGATCGTTCTATTACTTGTGGGTTTGGTTTCTTCAGATTGTTGTGATACTTCCGAGGCCTTCTAGACGCTAATCAGATCTTTTGCAAACGTTCACTACGGCTGGTGATTAGCTGTTGCTTATACCTTCGCTTCGTGTTTTGATTAAAAGTTATTTGTCTTGCTCTTCTGGAAATATTTTTCTCTGCTTCTGTGGAGAACGAAATCAGATAATAGCACACGTTTTGTATGACTGCTGTTGATTTCTGGGGACTGTAACTGGAGACATGGCCGATGCCTACCGCTGTGATGATCTGCAAAGTCTGATGAGGAATTTGACATTTCCGAGCACTGGTGAACAAGTGTGATGGCTTTCGAGAAGAATGTTAGAACGAACTAAAGAAATAAAGAAAGAAAGAAAGAAGAAAGAAAGAAGAAGAAGAAGAAGAAAAAAGAAGGAGAAGAAGAAAGGAATTTATAGCCCTGCGGTCAATGTGGCTAAATGAAAACTTACTTCCAAGTAATTAGGAAAGTGGAAACAACGTCTATTGGATCACTTTGTCTAAAAGCATTTGATGTGTGATGTGGGTATAGTACACAGGACTTCTCTCTCTCTCTCTCTCCTCTCCTCTCTCTCTCTCTCTCTCTCTCTCTCTCTCACCACACACACACACACACACACACACACACACACACGCGCGCGCGCGCGCGCGCGCGCGCAAGCAAGCAACAAGCAGCATGACATATACACGCGTAAGAAGTTCAGTTCTGATTTTGAGTGAGCAGACAGCCCCATTCATAATCATTGCGTAAAACTGGTATATGCGGTCTACACTAAACGTGTTTGAAATAAGCTTCATAATCGTGAGAAAAATTCGGGGAGTCCTTAGAACGGTTCTTGGCGATTTCGAATGCTCATGTAATGATCGGGGAGACTTTAACCTACCACGATGGGATTGGGAGTCGACCACTCTGAAGATGAAAACATATTATGTTGAACTTCACAAGGAGTCCCTTGAGACAATTAGGGACCATGGTCTCGAGCATATGGTCACACCATGAACCTACCAGACTCGGAAATACACTCGACTTGGTCCTTACAAACTCTCCAATCCTAGTACCAAGAGTCGATATCGTCATGGGTGTATCGGATCATGAAATCGTGTACTGCGAGTATACATGTGAATGTCCAGAAGACAAAGCAAATCCGAGAAATATTCACGAGAAAGATTCACCTGTACAACAAAGCCAACTGACATGGGACAAGGGGTGTCATGATGGAATTAAATAGCAGTCTGGAAAAGGAAGAGATGTAGGATTTCAACCCATGAACTTTGAAGCAACGTTTGATGCAGCTTACTCTGAGGCAGCCAGAAACCTATGTTCCATCCAAACAGGCCTGCCCAAAGTTCAGCAAACCATGGGTTACAAGGCCAGAGTTCAAAAAAACATCTCATAAGATGAAGGAAAAGAATGGCATCCAGGAGTTCATAGACGAATTCAAAACTGTGGAAGGATCATCCAGCACAAACTCAGGCGCGCATATTGGACATACATAAATGACTCCATCACTGAAACCTCCCTGGTGAATCTCTGTCACAGGCACGGTCAGCGCATCGGCCGCTTTGTGTAATGACCGTAAGAGACGGATTACCTCCCGTATAGTTTGTTCTGTCCGTGAACTCTTTCTCAGTCTCGAAACAGACGAGCCCCCGACCACTGCCGCTGTCAGACGTGCTGTCGCTCACTGCGTCCATAGCTAGATTTTTTCTTTAATCCCCCTGTATAAGGGATTATTGTATCACTGTGCCGCTTCTGACATGATGTGAGGCCTTGACCGGTACCAGAATCTACCCTGGTGAGCGCTGCGGGCTGTCCCTGAGTTGCCTTCCCACTTTCCTGAGCGTTACCAGCCGATATTTTCCCCCCAGTCGCCTGACCCAGTTCTGCAGTCCTCCTTTTGAGAGCTGCGTTACCACCGGGTCAGCTTCTTTCATCTCTCTTTGGTGCCTAGTCGCAGGAGTGGGCTACTTTTGACTCAGTGACCTTCTTTCTCCTCTGTGAACAGCACATGAGATTGGACTTTTTATTATGGTGTGTTGTCTTCTGCGGTACGCTTCTTCCCTCCTCATGGCAGGAATAAGGTCGGATTGTATATTTCTTTCTAGTATGTGTACGTTTTTTTTTTTTTTTTTTTTTCCTGACAGCGCCTTCCAGAATGGTCAAGGATTGCTTCGCAAGCTGAGTTTGTGTCAGCAGCGTATATTATCCTGTATAACTACTTTTTGTTTCAGGAAATAATTATTTTTCAGGATGAATGTGGAGCTTGTTTGTAATGTATGATGACATGCTTTGAGATAATGGATGTATTTCTGGTTGTGTGAAGAATCAGGATTTTTTGGTAGTGTTGGGTAAAGGCCTGTGGGAGTTGTGAAATCTATTGATGTTTGTCATTGAGAGAGACCTATTAGTCAAATCGGCAATATACCTGAAAGATGACAATATACTTGTGTGTCTTTTGACAGCAGAAATATATACGATAACTGTCTTCTACATTTATTTATGAGTCTTATGCTGAAAAGGAGTGTTTTATGTATTTGTTTTGAACCAACAGGTGGATGGGAATCTGCCTAGTGCCACTTGAGGGAGATTGATTTATTGTTCATCCATTTGCTGGGTGACATCGCTAGTAACCGTTATCACTAAGTAAGATAAGGGAAGACCTTTGCCCCTTATCCTCATTGTTCACTAAATGTATAACTCCTCATACCTGGACTGGTCTGTTGTCGCAAGGTATGAGTGAGAGAAGTGAATTACTACAAAAACAACATACATGCCTTATGAACACACAAAGATAGACTAACCTATTTCCAATGAAACCTCTCTGTTCCCGCGTGGACAATCGCATCATTAAAAGGGGTCTTTCTGGGGACCTACATCGATAAGAGGCAGCCCAAGTAGCGGTTTCTCTAAAGTGCAATGGCAGACTTGATTTTTTAGAGCTAAAGGATCAAACAGACGCAACTCTGAAATAAACAATTTTAAGCTTGTGTTCACCTGAAGAAAAACCTACCGCAGGGATCCACACCGCGTGCGCCCATATGTGTCGAGAGGCTCTATCCCTGGACAGAGAGTGAGAGCATTGATGAAGCCAGATTCACCCCAAAACCGGGGACGGTGTCACCATGCGGGTCTCGCAGTGTACGACACAATACAGACAACAAGAGGTAGGTCAGGATCTCCACAACAGAAGGAGCGCAGCGGGACGACCGTAACATAGCTGAATACGAAAAAGGACGACACATGTGATGGAAAGCCACAAATTACGCAATACATGGCCGAGGCAGCTCGGCGTCGGGGAACACAACATGTAATTAAACGAACCCTGACACCAGATAGCATTGACTGCGGCAAGAGTGGAGTACACAGAAAGGCACGTCTTGCAAATAAGGCCTGACTGAGCGAGTATGTGCTGCCCCCGTGCGTCGCCGACGACAGTCCCTCATAACCGCTCGCCGAGTCCGACGAGCCCCCCATCTTGAAGTCGACTGACTCCGCTGACTGGCTTCGACGTCAAGTCGCAACCCCCACTCACAAACCCGGCGGCCTGACAGACTACATATGCAAACAGAACATGATAGCCGCCTGGCAGGCAGACGTCCGTCTACCGATCTTATACTAGCTGGAGACAGACTACAGCGCGTGAGATAGCGCTGTTCCCTAGCACCCACCGTCCTTGTCAACGACCCCGTCGGCGTCCGATTGCGCCCCCCCCGTTCGCACATATTGCTCAAGCAAACACTACCCCGAGCCGTATGTTTGAACACATGGCCTTGCGAGCACCAATTGCAGTATGCATGAGAACATTACTGTCAGTGCTCTCAATGAGCCACCTATGAGAGTAACAAGAAGCATTTCTCCCCAATCACGAATACACCTATGAGCGGCTTTCCGCCACGAGGTACAAGAGTTATTGGAGACGAGGCAAAATTTGGACTTATGGAAGAGCGACAGATCCAGAGGGACGATGGAAGGAACGGTGGGCAAGCGAGATATATCATCATGGATTTTGCCAAGGCTTTGTGATTAGGTGAACCACTCCTCCTGTTCCACATGTTACATCAGTATGGAGTCTGTGCGCATGCGCACAGGACGTGGATTGGTGGATCTTCTTGCAAGAATCGACGACAGGCAGTCAGTGTGGTTGATGAAACCAGATCAGACTTGGTCAGTTGTCAAGTCAGGAGTACTCTCCAGGGCTTCATTTTAGGACAGAATCTATTTCTCGCCTACATAAAATGACTTGCCCAAACATCTCTCCGCACAGACACGTCTCTTCGCGGATGACACAGCTGTTCCTATTGGCTATCAACATCAAGCCAAGAGATCAACGCGATCTGCAACATTATCCACAAATACTTAGTGGGAAAGAAGAATTAGGGTATTAGGAAATGGCTTTCCATCCTGGCAAATGGACAATGCTTTTCAGTCATCAGCCCGACACTGAACACGTCCGTCAAGAAAAATTATTGTCCCAGGCTATTGTCACTACATAAGCAAATGTCATCTCGAGTCCAAAGTACCTGTGGGATATCATCTCTCAAGATCTAAGATAGGGACCTACACATAAACAACATCCAGCAAACAGAGCCCAACAAGACATTGGCTTCCTTAGGCACAACACTGTGGGATCAGCGCCCACCACATGCAAAGGAGGACTGCCTCTAAAAACTTGGTCTTGAAATATGCAAGAACTGGTTTGGGACGGGGGTCCTACACAAAATGTGTAGCATATCACCACCATTCCGAACAACAGTGCGAAGAAGAGCAGCCCCACCGTCTTTTAAAGCAGCTTACTACTGTAAAGATATAAGTGTCCAACAAAATGCTCAGCGGGGTATACTAGGCTGGACACCTTTACAGAGCCGAGAGGAAGAAAAGAAGAGAAGAGAGGAAGAAAGATGGTTTTCGTATGGCTCGCATAGTGCTTTATAAGATCAGGCATGACTTGGCAGATGTGGACTTTGAAAAAGCTCTTTCTGTATAATAGAACAACGAAAAAAACTTAGAGCTGCAACCTCACGTGACAGAAAGACTCACACTCCTACCAGTTCAACCACCTCCAGTGTGTCCGCGATTACAGACTAAATTCGTTCCTGCCATGTATCATCCAGGAGTGGAACGACATCTTGACAGAGGCTGTTTGGGTAACATCAGGAGACTTGGAATACTTGGGTCAAGAGATTCTAGGCCTCCTGCAATAACTCTTGTTTTTGTTTCTTTCCCCTAAAGTGTCAGAATAATCAACTTGATGGATTGTGGACACTTAACGGATGATGACGATGATGATGATGATGATGATGATGTCGATGATGAGATGATTGTTGTACATGTATGTTACAGCTACCAAAGGACACTAATGTGGATGGACAAAACAGTTTGCCTATTTCTTACCCTACTACACAGTGAAGTGACTTCTTACCCACAATATGTGTGGTACACTGCACGCGCTAAAGATTCACGCATCAGCAACAATTCAGAACTGCGGATCTCACCCAATACCATCGCTTTGACTAAGTGCCAGGGATCTTGGTGCGTTCCCTCCCTATAGTGCGTATCTATGTGAGTACAATAACCGGCAGTCCTCTCCACGATCTCCCTCTCGTGCAGCTGTGATCACCTTGGCCGACGTGAAGATGATAGAAAGGAGAGACAGGTTGACAGTCTGTCCTTCTAACCACACTGTTTACCATTTCTGGCTTGTGATTCCACCAGCTACTGCTGGACCCAAGACCCCCACTCCTTTGGCCACAACCCTGAGTCCCTGGGATATCCCATTCATCCCTCACATGTCCAGTGACCACGCCGTCACTTCCTCCTTCCTACGGCTGTCAGACAGGGAATCAGAGAGTTCCTTACAGCCTGGTGTGTGACCATCGTCAGGATTGTGTGGACAACAGTGATGAAAACTTCTGTGTTCACCAGCCCTGTCCCCCACAGACTAGAAGATGCGGCTCGAGTAAGCAGGTGAGTAGTATTACGATGGCCTTTGTTGCAGACATCAGTTATACTTTTACCTATGTGATGTCTCACAGAGGAAAGGAACAGATCGTACAAATGGTTAGGTTCAAGTCCCACAGAGTAATGGTCGTGGAAACTGTAAAACAGTCAGAGTGTACACCATGCAGCTGGCCCTTTCACTTCATTCCTGGCATGTGGAAGGTTTGCTGTTCCTGTCATAGGCCAGCTGTGGACGTTACTTCATATTTGATGGCCGCACCTCCTGTGCCATTTGAAAATAGGTGGTGGGGGATTGGTGGGGGGAGGGGGGGAAGAGGTAGCCTATGAGTCGTGCTCCCTCACAACGCCTCGACGAACAATGTCGCAGAGTGGTGTGTCCTCCCAGACTACTGGCCATCCTCCAGGTGATCAGCCTTTCAGCTTCCTTTGTCCATCACTTCATTCCATGAATTATCTACATGTAGGCAGCACCGTTTTACATGGCTAGGTGGTCCAAGGCACAAAAAGGATAAACTGATCTGATCAACACAAAACTTAAACACACCCTTTTCTTTTCAATAGCTTGCATAATTATTACGTTTTTAGGCTGACATTCCATAGTAGCAGGAACTTGACAGCAGCTGCTGACAGTATTTGTACATGGACCTTTCTTGCTTCACTTGTGATTCACAGGCGGCTTCAAACTATGTCACCACATCACCATAGTCTGATCAGCATCCTCTTGGACACAAACTATGGACACGTCTCCTTAGTCTCATCACCCCACTGTGCCATGAACACTTACTGTCATTGGGGTGGGATGGTGTTTCTTTCATTTCTTCATTCATGCTGAATGCAATGGCATTGTGTCATTTTTGTATGGCTTGGGTGTTCTGATCTGAAACAATTAACATTCGAAATAGAACATCTTTACTGAAAAAAAAGGCTTGCTGAATTATGACTGAAGAACCACGTCGTCTTAGTTTTCGAACTGTTGTGTAGTTTCAACAGCCAGAGTTATCATGCACACGAGTGAAAGAATATTCAAATTAGGCATCAGATCTGTCCTACTGGTGTGCATATTGTAGTCACTAAAGCAGCTACTAACCATACACACACAGAGTTACCGCCAGAGCATATACCAACCACAGAAATGTACTGATGCCATACACGCATCTGGAACTTATGGAAATATAGCCGTCTGGTGCCACGGAAACACCTGAAGACAAACATCAATAATTCAATAATTCAGCTATCAAGAAAGCAAACATCGCTTTTTCATTTAAGCTCTTCATTCATTCTAATATACCATTCTAATTAAAGAAAACCTACCTAACATTCAACATGCGTCTGGTGCACGCATGCGCGCACATGGTCTCTCTCTCTCTCTCTCTCTCTTTCTCTCTCTCTCTCTGTGTGTGTGTGTGTGTGTGTGTGTGTGTGTGTGTGATGCATTATGTGTCAACAGTGTTACAGTTCTGTGGGGCAGTGTGATGGACAGAAGGACTGTGTGAGTGGGGAAGATGAAGACAACTGTGCTTTAGATTTCACAGACCAAATACGAAGCCACGTTCCCCCACCTGCGCCTCCAGCAGTGGTTGATTTTCACAAAACACTGGCACACTGTCATTCCATTGAAAGAGACGCATGGTGTCCCAGTGCTTTTTCCATGTCCAGAGACTCACTACCAATGCCCCAAGGGTTACTGTCTCCCAGTGTTCACCAGGTGTAACGGGCTGTATGACTGCCCAGAGTGGCAGGATGAAGAGGGGTGTGAGCACTACCAGTGTCCAGGATATCACCGCTGTCATGGCTCTTCCATCTGTCTGCATCCCTCCCACATGTGTGACGGCATGTACCACTGCCCACAGTCTGATGACGAACTGTTCTGTGACCTACACTGTCCACAGAGAGTGCACCTGCCATGGACCTGGCTTTCACCTGCCCTCACTGGTTCTCTGCTGGCCAGTTTCCAGACCTGAAATACCTGAATGCTCGTGGCAGTGGGACGACGATGGAACAGTTTGTCATCCAACATGATGCTGGGTCTATCTCAGCCTGGCCAGCTGCCAGGTGTCTGTGTTAGGAAACACCTCCTTCATGAACATGGTCACCCTGGATCTCAGCGACAACCACATTGTCTCTCTCACCCAACATTATTCAGGGCATGCTTAATCTGAAGGCCTTGTTTCTTTCCAATAATCCTCTTTCCAACTTTTCTGCATGAAGATCTTCCACAGTCCTCTGGCCCCTCAGGCAAAGTATTTCGACAGATCCAGATTTTATACTTGTCTGGAATCAATCTTCCGATAATTAATGGCAAGATAGGGAATACGTTCCCTAATGTACAATGGCTGAATGTATCAGGTTGTGGCACACGTCATATCGCAGAAGGAAGCATGCAGTTAATGCCCGAGCTCCAGACATTGGACATGACAGGCTGTGTTCTTGATGACATTCAGCAGGACATTCTCAAAGATCTGTCTGAACTCAGAGTGTGCATGCATGCTGACAATGACAAGATGTGCTGCAGTGCAGCATTATTAGAATCCTTTGACCTCAACAACTGCCATGCTCCTGTCAATGAACTGTCATCATGTGCTGACCTGCTGAGGTCCAGTGTGTACCGAGGAGTGCTTGGTGTGTTTTCCTCACTGGCCATACTGGGCAACCTGGTCAGCGGCGCGTTCCGCGTGATGACCCTCAAACAAGGAGGATCCACAGGCTTCAATGTGCTGATAGTTCACTG
>JADBJO010025955.1:0-5000 GCA_016801955.1 Conus betulinus | reverse complement strand
TATGTATGTATGTATGTATGTATGTATGTATGTATGTATGTATGTAGTGTATGTATGCATGCTTTATGTATGTATGTATGTATGTATGTATGTATGTATGTATGTATGCATTTATGCACATATGTATGAATAAATGTATTCGAATGTTTAGATTTGATAACTGTCCATCAGCTTTAAATTATGCGCAGTGTGGTCTCAAACCTTAGTGAATGTGACCTAGCGTATATGGACTCGTCTGCGCGCAGTGACGCCTCCTTGAGGAAACCGAAACTCCATGTGTGTGTGTGTGTGTGTGTGTGTGTGTGTGTGTGTGTGTGTGTGTGTGTGTGTGTGTGTGTGTGAATTATTTGTGAGGAATAACAGTTCAGAGGATAATATCGTCAGTATCAATTAGTTATAACAACAACGACAATTACAATAATGATGATGATAGTGATGATGATTGTGCTGATGGATGTTATATATATATATATATATATATATATATATATATATATATATATATATATATATAATGATGATGTAAACTTGCTTTTTTTTCAAAGAAAAAAGAACCTTCATAGAGTAACGGCTATAACGGTAAAGTAAAACATCGGCATTATTCGAGACCCATAATGAACATACCTACAACTTTTCACAAAGATCGGCCAAGTACTTTCTGAGATATTCCATAAAGAAGGAAAACCGTTACAGGCCGTTACAGCCGTTAGTAAACGGCTATAACGGGGTAAACTAAAACACGGGGCATCATCTGTGACCCATAATGAAGATACCTACTAATTTTTCACAAAGATCGGCCATGTCCTTTCGGAGATATTCCAAAAAGAAGAAAAAAACCGTAGCAACGGCTATAACGGTAAACTAAAACATCGGGCATCATCCGTGACCCATAATGAACATACCTACAATTTTTCAGAAAGATCGGCCCAGTAGTTTTGTCTGGAGCGAGTGGAACACAGTTTGACCACGGACAGACGGACGGACGGACGGACAGACAGACACACAGACAGCATTTCTTTGTTCCCATTCTAAATTACTCCCTGTTCTATAAGAAACGGGAGTACAACAAAAAAAAAAAAAAAAAAAAAAAACAGGAGAGATAATGAACAACTCTGCTTCAGCCGGGCTGGGGCAATCAAAAACGTCAGACAACTCTGCCCCACTCCTCACACAAGCCTGTACAAAGCTGTACATTCCCTCTAAACATGTGAAGCTTCTTTGTAGAGATGTTTATCTTTTGTAAACTGCCAGAGCTTATCCCTGTCAACGGTATTGAAGGCCTTCTGGTAATCTATGAAAGTAACATAAAATGTACTTCTGCGTTTAACTATTTGAACAGTTACTTATCATAGACATCAATGTGTATTTCGACAGTGGAATAGCTTTTGCGAAACCATGTCAGCTCTTCGCAAACATTTCTTCTGTATCAGCTCATTTATATAATCTCCGGTTCAAAATCGATGTAAATATTTTGCTTACGATATTTGATAATGATATACCCCTATAATTCCCTGGATTTTTTTGGTCCCCTTTTTATATAGTGGTGTGGGGGTGGTGTGTATGTGTGGTGAGGAGAGAGAGAGAGAGAGAGAGAGAGAGAGAGAGAGAGAGAGAGAGAGAGAGAGAGAGAGAGAGAGAGAGAGAGCATTACTGTGTTTGTCAGAATTGCTCCAGTTGTATAAATAATTTTGCTAGAATCGCATCTAGGGATAAAATTGCACATTAGTTGCAGGAAACATCTGTACCCCAGATCTGGTCTTTATGTTTCTGTTGAATCCTTTGAGACTGCGCATACGTGAAAGATACCAGGCCAAGGGTAGTCTTTGATTATGAATGTGCACCGATGATAGTTAAACATACCACGCACATAGACATGTGCGTGCACGTGTCTATATGTAGTAGTCTGTATGACCTTGCCCTTGCATGTGCTTTAGCAAGCATGTTCAGGTAAAAGAGCTGTGTTCTACAGGATTTGTGCACCTGCCAAGAACAAACCCAGAGTCCATCATTCACCATCCTGTGGGCCCTCTCTTCATCAACACCACACTCACAGTTCCCGCCTCTCACTCTGTTCTGCTCAGTGATCTCTACGTTGAGATGGATCCCGATGCCTCTCTCAGCCTCTACAGTCACAACCAGGGACTTCTCTGGACAGTGAGTGGGTCAGAAGTTTCTCCCCTTGCCAGGCATCTATAACCGTACAGAATACTTGTCTTCCATTTCAAGTTGAGAAATACCCGTATGGATTTCGACACACTCTGGTGCAGACAGATTACAACTCTGTATACAGATTTCCTCACATGTTTGCTGGTTTCAGAATCCTCTTCACTTTTCACCAGGTGAGACTGCCGACGTTCAGAACTTACTAATGTACATGCTGTAGTGGGACAAAGCAGCATTTGGGACACAGGAAGGGAAAATACGAAAATAGATCAGAATTATACAGGGATTAACCCCCACCCCTCCCCATTTTTTTTCCACCCTGTCCCCCTCCACTTTTCCTCATCCCCAAGCTTCCCCAGGGTGTTTCAAGGTCGTTCAGATTCATCACAAAGGTACTTCAGGCACTTTTTGGAAGTTCCACTTTTTACCGCAATCATTCCCTCCCCTACTTCCATACCTGCTTTGCCAGGCTGAAGAATGAGAGAGCGGATGGTGGCGGTGTTGGGAGGGTGGGGGAGGGGGGAAGGGTGTGAGGTGTCGTGCATCCATCAAATGTTATACGAGCATTTGTGACTCGACTCAACTCGGCTCGATTCGTTTCATTATCAGGAAAACCCCAAGACGTTATCAGGGAAAACAGAACAGCAGTGAAAATAACACGATTAACTCTCACTGGAGATACAATCTCATGTTTTCAAACGCATTCTTAGTAAACGCTCTTTCTGAACCATCATTGTCTAATAAGTCCCCTGCTGTCAGATATTATCATTTATTACTTTACCACGTGATTGTAGATTCATGTCCACGTCAAAGTGCGTTGTTCTCACCAGCCCCAAACATTACCAGATCACTGTGTCTGGCAGGATTCCCTGCCATGATGACATGCTGCAGTCTGTGGCAGTCTCGGTCTGCTGCTGGTTGGAATCTGGTGACCGATCAGAAAGCACCATTTCAGATTCTGAAGAAGCCGATGCTGTGATCTTTACCGACTGAAGACTGTTGCAACCTTCGCTGTGTTTTGAAGGACACTATTCTTTTATTACTTTGATGGACACACAAGTAGAGTCAATAGACTGATAATGAGAACTATTTCAGAGCGTGTTTCCGTGGTCACTGAGGAGAAACAAATCAGTTTCGAAATACCGGTATCTGACCAGGGGTTATATGCTAGTGAGTTTCCTCCCCATGGAGATTGTCTCCCCCTTGGAGACTATAAGCTTGTTGAAGGTTCATTTTGAGAAGCATTTATTATTCCCCATTCACCCTCTCAAGCACATACTGTTAGTTAGGCAGAATTATCTACCACTGCAGATATGAATGCTTATCTCCCCCTATTTCTTCATTCTAAAACATAGGAGCAAGTTTGTTTATAACTGAATATTTCTTCATTTTATACTGTTTGCATAATGTTTTTAGCTTCTCAGCAACGCCTGCCCTCTCCACACTTTCGTTTTGTTATATTTAATACCTTTCGCTAGCTGCTTTGGGGCTGCTGTTGGATTCTTTTTTGAACCCGCGGTGGTGAGAACACCACAGAATTACGGACTGTGATGTGTCTCTATTTGACGCCAAGAGCACAGACACAATCAGCCGTGTCTCCCTGATGAGTCAATCCAGCGGACGAAAAACCTAGGAACAGATGATACATATAAATTGGTCTTCAAGAGGGATTGCGATGGTTCTGTCATGCAACTAATGAAAGGTTTTTATATTCATGATATACCATTTTCCCATTTTCTTCATCTTCAACTTTATAAAAATCAAATCTTTGCCAAGTCATTACTATAATGATGGAAGAATTATTAACCTGCACTTGTATTCCGCCGACATATATATATATATATACATATATATATATATATATATATATATATATATATAAGATATATATATATATATATATATATATATAATATATGTGTGTGTGTGTGTGTGTGTGTGTGTGTGTGTGTGTGTGTGTGTGTGTGTGTTGATTTTTTTTTTTAATTAAAACGTCTTCCCACTTAAAGTGATTACAGACGGATTTTGTATTGGTGTGTGTGTGTGAGTGTGTGTGTGTGTGTGTGTGTGTTGTGTGTGTGTGTGTGTGTGTGTGTGTGTGTGTGTGTGTGGTTGTTGTGTTGTTCTCTTCTTCTTCTTCTTCAATTACAGACGGATGGTTTGTGTGTATGTGTAGTTCGTCTTCGATTACAGTCTTTTCAGCGATTACAGATGGAGTGTGTGTGTGTGTGTGTGTGTGTGTGTGTGTGTGTGTGTGTGTGTGTGTGTGTGTGTGTGTGTGTATGTGTAATTGCTTTTTATATGTGAGGTGTGGTTGAAAGTTAAATATGGAAAATTATTACTGGACTGCGTAATAGATGTGGGCTAAACGAAAAAAGAAATCAAGTCAAGTCAAGTCAAGTCAAGTAAATGCAGAACCGCTTTAAAAGCACAATTGTGTAATGGTTTTTTGTTGTTTGTATGTGTGCGTGCGTGTGTGGTGTGTGTGTGTGTGTGTTGTGTGTGTGTGTGTGTGTGTGTGTGTGTGTGTGTTGTGTGTGTGTGTTCTCACAGCCCCAGTCCACACCAGAACAGCTGAAGGACGGTCAGTGGAACTGCTCAGTGCCACACTGGCCACACTTCCAGCCACACCTGGCCTGCAACCTGAGAGTGCAGTGCTCTGGGGGAGAGGACGAGGAACGCTGTGGCTATCCAACCTGTGGCCCCTGGTGGCTTTATGGTGGATGACCAGTGCTACGTGCTGGTCAGACCGCCAGGTCCACTCGGTGCACGCCCAGGCCAGCGAGGGGTGCAGAGACCTGGGGGGTCACTTGGTGACCTTGAACTCTGTGAAGGAG
>JADBJO010025954.1:12500-17500 GCA_016801955.1 Conus betulinus | reverse complement strand
GCACAAGGAAGAAGGAGAACGGAAAAAACATGAAAGAAGAGAAGAAGGATGAGAAGGAACAAGAGACGAAGATGGAGAAAAGGGAAGGGAGAAGGAAAAGGGGAAGGAAAAGGAAGAAGGTGAGAATAACAGGAAGAAAAAGAAGAATAGGCAGGAGGAAGACGAAGCGAACAGGAAGCAGAGGTGGAGCAGAGAGAAAAGCGGAGCAGAAGGAAAAGAAGGAGGAGGACGAGAAGGATGATAACGAAGAGAAAGCAGAGGAGGAGAAAGGGGTGGACGGAAAGGAAAAGGAACAGGACGAAAATGACGAAGAGGTGGGGAGAAGGAGGAGGAGAAGAAGTTGTCGACGAAGACGATGCAATAGAAGAGGAAGAAAAGAAGAAGATTGTCTGGCTTACGAAGCTGCCCATGAGTTGCAGAGTGACGTTCTGTTTGGTCACGTTGTAGGCTGGGAGTGCTGGACGAATGCACCGCGAGTGGTCGTGACTCTGAACACACACACACACACACACACACACACACACACACACACACACAAAACACGCGGGCGCGCGCGCACGCACACACACGCACGCACACACACGCAAGCATACGAACACACACACACACGCATACGCGCGTGCGCGTGCACACACACACACACACACACATATATATATATATATATATATATGGAGAGGAGGAGGAGGAGGAGGAGCACAGAGAGAGAGAGAGAGAGGGGTGGGGTTGGGGGGTGGGGGGGGAGAGTCTTACAGACAGACGGACGGAGAAAAGGAAACGTGAAAACGTAACGGATGATTTGGCCTTACTTAATTGCGTTTACATTGCCTGCCACAGTTTCTACGACATCAGTGAGTTATGAGAGTCCAACACCAGTCTGCAAACTACTCCCCGTGGTTTTCGTAATAACAATGAGCTATGGAGCACTTATGAGGTACTACCAAACGAGACACACAGTTTACCCCAATTTCTCTTTAACAAACAAACAGAGAAACAAAAGGGGGAGCCATGAGCCAGTGAAAACTGTATCGTGGTTTCTGTGAAAACGATGATCTCTGTATGAGCTGCCGGCAAGAAAATACCACCCACCGTGGTTTTACAACAACGGCGAGTTATGAGGCGCTGGCACCATTAGTACACTAGTCCATGATTGATTTTTACTGCAACAGCGGGCCACTTTGTACACCACTCGCCATGTTTGACTACTACGGAACAATAGGCAATGGGTGCCGACCCGCAGACCTCCACTACTCACCATGGTCTCTATGACGATGGTGAGGTGAGAGGCATCAGGGCTGGTCATCGTCACGACGCTGCCTCCCTTCTCCAGGAGAGCCCCACGCCGTAACCATGTCGGAGGTAGAACCAGCCGGGGCTGCTGAACTGACACGTGTGAGCTGGAACGCAGCGTGTGACGATGGAACAGTGTGTGCTTCTTCAAGAGAAAAACCTTTGGGACACTAACATGAGCTGATTTGATAAAATGGCCGCGAGCACCATTCATGACCTCTGCAATAAAATCAATTAGATAAATGAAGAAAAAAAAGTTGGTTGGTATTAAATTAGGGGTGATAAGCACAACCAGACATGATGATGAAAAGAAGTGCCCCCCCCCCCCCCCAAAGCACTATAGCCATTAGGCCCACACCACCACTGCCATTAGAAGACCATACCGACAACATTAGCTGCAATGAATAAATTAATTAACGACACTTGAACAACAAAACAATAACACCAGATCAATTACAACTGCGGCAATACCCATCACCACCACCTCCACCGCCCCATCACCAACGAACACAACAGAAATCCAATCAGTCCTGTCCAGCAGAAATCCAGACATGTACCCTCAAGACAGTGAATAGTGCAGAGTATGTAGAAAGAGCATGACTGTCCGAGGGTGCCCTCGACTTCCCACCCTCCCCATCAACGACATCAACACAGCCTAAAGCATCACTGCCAAAGCCATGAACCTTTGTTTTCCAACCGTCATCGTATCACAACAGAACAAATAACAAGAGGCGACTTTAGACCTAACAGCCAGGTCACCAGAGGTTCAGGACAAAGACGTCCACATTCTCCTAACAATCAGAGATTTCCTGGTCATGGTGCTGGTTATACACCTCCAATCGAGCGTAAAACACACACACACACACACACACACACACACACACACACACACACACACACGCACGCACGTACACACGCACACACTGGAAGCTCCAGTAACAAGAACAACGATACTAATGAAAGGTACACCAACAAATGAGGAAGACAAAAAACGACTACAACTGACCAGAGACCCAAACCGGGATGTCCACGCTGTAGTGTCCACTCCAGGGTTGGGCGGGCGGTCATGAGGGAGTCCCTGTCCCAGGGCAGCCCCTGCAGGTAGCTATCCACCAGGTTCCAGGCGATTGTGCTGCAACACATCACCAGCCGCCTGGCTGGGGTGATGTCTGGCTGCCAGGTTATCCCTCCCTCAAAAATGCACCAATACCGCTATGGGACTTTTCAGCTCTGGTTTGTACCCGAAGTTGATAATGCTATGGATTGAGTACCAGCCCCTTTCAACAAGGTGAAACTCTGGAGGCTACTGCTCACATGTCCTGACCAGCAATGCGGGTGTCTGCATGTCTTGCGTCTTATTGTTAATTCCAGAATACAGTGAAGAGAAGCGTGAGGTGCAGTCTTGGCACAATTCTGCTTCGACATTCATGTCGTTAATTAACAAACTAAAGTATAATCTACCAAATTTTGGTGGATGCAGACAGTCCAAACATAGAGGTCAAAATGAGAGAGAGAACACTGAACGTGTACTGCTGATGGGTTTGACTGAGACTAAGTGAGCCGATGTAAACACACACACACACACACACACACACACACACACACACACACACACACACACACACACACACACAGAGAGAAAACAACGACTATTATAAGCCACGAGGAACAAAGAGCAAAGAAGGACACTTGCAGAAGGAAAACTGCCCTCCACCTTCCCAACCCAACCCCCTCCCCTTCCTTTAAAAAGTTCTGAACTTCTAAGTTTACCTTCACACTCAGATCAGCCTACGTGTTGACATTGATTGAATACTGTCTTGACCTTTTGATCTTGAACCTAGTCACACAAAGCAAGAGGAGGGAGGTGGGGAAAGTGGGAGAGTGGGCTGATGGAGGGGTGGGAAGTGGAACAGTCGAATTTCACACCTTTGCCACGTAGTCATTCCCTACAATAAAAATCTTGTCCTATTGGATTCTAAGTTAGTACTTCCACTTAAAAAATATTTAATATGGTTCTTGGTTACCCGACTTTCATGCACACGAATGCATATTCCATAGGGTTATTCCTCATTTACACAGTTTTCTTACTTTAGAGAGAGAGAGAGAGAGAGAGAGAGAGAGAGAGAGAGAGAGAGAGAGAGAGAGAGAGAGAGAGAGAGAGTGAGAGACGCATATGAGCACTGTTCGATCTGTATAAGTGAGGAATCATCCCGACTCAGCTATCCATCTACATAGATAGATACATATTCCTGCAATTGACATGGACAAGAGGCTTGAAAATGCTTTTGGTGATTTGTCTGATCTTTTCGCCCTATTACTTTTTCTCTGATTCATCCATTGCTCTATGTCCATTCTCTTTCCCTGTACATGGAAATCCTTAAAGCCTTTTGCAGTCGGATATGTTAACATCTTTGAATGAATTTAGAACATTTGTCAGAAAATGAACGTGACTGCACTATGATAGTTGCAGTTTTCTCCCTTTGACTGGGAATTCATGGAAATCATATCATTCTTTGTACGAGATTTGGATTGTGTTTTGTGAGGTAAAAATTATTTTAGGGTCAATGACTGCAAGTGACTACATTGTGAAGTCTGTTAACTGAAAACTGATTGATCGCCACTGAAGGGAGAAACAAGCCAGGCCGAAGCAACCAGATCAGATGGAAACAAAGTGTCTGAAATTGGGGGTAATCTTTGAATAAAGAGGACATAGAACGAAAACAAATAAACGAAAAACTCTCGAATTTAGTAAGACTACAACAAGCAGCTTACCTGGTCATCATTCCATTGACGTAATTTTGATTCAAAATCTGCACACACACACACACACACACACACACACACACACCCACACCCAGAAGCATTAAATCACGATTGTTATTAAGCATTTCGATAGGAAACAAAAAGGCTTTAAAACATGATTGTTATTAAGCATTTTAATAGGAAATGCATCAAATAGGAGCTCTACTCAAGTAATCGTTTTCAGTACTAGGGGATTGATTTTTTTTTTTTCTTCCGAGGGCCCTTGGATTTTTTTTTTTGTGACACTGCAACATCTCGCTCAATAAGTTCTTGACAATCTTATGCTGCCCCTCATTTTCACATCTAAGGTAACACGCCATGTGTTCGTGATACAGGTTTACTTATACAAAGCTCAAAACTGGATCTAACCAATGTACATAATCAAGTTTTCGCTCGGAGTGCGTGAAATGTGTGATGTTGCAAGTCATGTCACAATGCTTAAAAGCCTCACTGCACCCCCTTCCTGCTTTGATTCCAATTTGAAAAACTGCAATGATGTTTTTATGAGGTTCAGTTCAAGCTGTCCCCTCCTCCTCGGGCTCCCCCCCTCCCCTCGCAAAATATTTTCTGACGCTACTCTGTGTGTGTGTGTGTGTGTGTGTGTGTGTGTGTGTGTGTGTGTGTGTGTGTGTGTGTGTGTGTGTGTATGTGTGTGTGTGTGTTTCTTTAATACATACCTGTCAAAAGACACCTGCTGTCTGCTGTAACACCCCCTCCCCCATATCAAAAGATCTGCAGTACATCCCTCTTAAAAACCACCTGCCATCTTCAATACCCCTCCCCTCCAAAAGACACCTGATATCCGCAATCCTCCCCAGAAGCCATTTGTTATGCAATACAACTCACGAAAAAGACACATGCTATCTGCTATACAAGCCCTCCCTCAAAGGAAACCTGCTATCTGCTAT
>JADBJO010025954.1:0-2500 GCA_016801955.1 Conus betulinus | reverse complement strand
ACATATTCTTTTTACATTCAGCTGCTTGATTTATGATTCGTCCACATCCCTTCTTTGGGGTCATTCTTCTTCACAATGCTTTTTCTCTCTTTGTGTCTTTTCTTGATTTCTGGTTTGCGCGCTCATAGACCCGAACACACACACACACACACACACACACACACACACACACACACACACACACACACACACACACAGAGTCGTCTAATATCATCAATGGTGAACAGACGTTAAATAAACCACTGAACTGAACTGAACACACACACACACACACACACACACACACACACACACACACACACACCTCCTCCTCCCCCCCCCCCCCCCCCCCCCACACTCGTGCATACACACATACATAGGATCTATGAAACCCATACTTCGTCGTGGTAGTAATGTTCTCTTTTGTCGCATTCTCTCATTTTGTCTTGTTTCTGTTATTCTTTTTATTTTCCCAAAACTTCGTTCTCCTTTTTCTTTTCTTTTCCTTTCTGTCCTTGTTTCTTTTCTTTTCTTTTCTTTCTTTCTTTCTCTTTTTTTTCTTTTACTCTTTCATTCATTCATTCTTTCTTTAGTTTGTTTTCGTTTTATGGCAGTTATCTGTCTCTGATATGAAAAGTGTCGACATTTTCCCCTGTTTTGTTTTTCTTTTACAAAGACACGCCGGTTTTCTGTTGTTTTCTGGCGATTAGGTAGCGAGATTGTAAACACTGTCTCATGTGGACATTGGGTGTGTCTTTATGTTGCATCTATTTTGTATGAACAAAGAACATTAAAGATTTAAATGGATGATAAATCAAAGTGCTCGCGCGCAGGCTCGCACGCACGCACGCGCACACATACACGCACGGACGCACGCACAAACACACACACACACACACACGCACACACACCCGCCTCTCGTACATACACACATACACCTCTCTCCTTCTCTGTCCGTCCGTCCGTCTGTCTGTTGTCGATCTGTGTCTGTCTGTGCACGTGCTTGCATGCGTATGTGTGTGTTTGTGCATGTGTGTGTTTGTGTGTGTGTGTGTGTGTGTGTGTGTGTGAGAGAGAGAGAGAGAGAGAGAGAGAGAGAGAGAGAGAGAGAGAGAGAGGCAAGGGAACGTATCAACTTCATTAGACATCTACAGAGAATCGCGGATTGCGATAGTTGCTTCCCTTTGATTTTGCGCCACGTTTGCTTGCTGATAGACTTCTCACAATTCCATGTCAACGTCATGTTGTTTACAGGTCGGGCTACAGTAGGGCAGCAGACAAGTTAACTGTGTGCAGAAGACTAGGATTGTAAGTGCCTATTCTGTATTCCACTGACTTCGACCAGCACTCTCCCCGACTGTTCCAAAGTTCATTAGTTGCTTCATATTCAATGTGTGAACAAGAACAAGAACATATTTTATTGTCATATGAAAACCAGAGGTTTTGTGGGGCACAGATGATCAAGTTAAGACATTCCATTAAACTAATTCCAACATGTGTGTGTGTGTGTGTGTGTGTGTGTGTGTGGTGTGTGGTGTGTGTGTTGTGTGTGTGTTGTCAACCGATTATTAAAAAAAAAAAAAAAAAAAAAAAAAAAAACACGCTCGCTTTTCTTTTTCCCCCCAGACCTTAGCTTGCTGGTTTGCATGCATTTAGCAGTTTGCTTGTATTTAGTTTATCTGGTCCTTTAGTTGCCGCGTTTGTCAGTCTCTGAGTCAGTAGTCTGCCTGTCTGTCTCGTTCGCATAGTCTCGTCTGTGAAATCTGTGTGTGGTGTGTGTGTGTGTGTGTGTGTGTGTGGTGTGTGTGTGTGTGTGGTGTGTGCGCGCGCGCGCGTGCGTGTTTGAATTCTGCCAACACCTGCCTCTCTGATAAATGTGCGCCGTGTATCTCCGAGAAAAAGCGAATGAATGAGTGAAAAACTGAGAATCTGATATTCGACTTGATGGCAGGGGAAACGAATGATTAGCTCCAGCTGGCAGCCCCTCAGTCGGCTCTACCTAAAATGCCGTGCTCGAATGTGTGTGTAGGTGTGTGTGCCTGTGCGCGCGCGCCCGCGCCTGTGTGTGTATGTTTGTGTGAGTGTGCGTGAGCACTCTGTGTGTGCATTCGTGCGTTCGTGTGCGCGTGAGCACACTATGTGCGCATTCGTGCGTTCGTGTGTGCTTGCTTCGTTTTTCATTCAACGCCCATCTTGCGCCGAATTCCAGAAGACGAGCGACTGGTCGGTCTTTGTTTTCATTGTCCTAATCGTTGTTTATCTTGCCCGAAGAAGACCTAAGAGGTCGAGACGTGTCGTATTTTGTTTTGAAGTTAGTTCACGTTAACCGGCGGAGTTATTTGAAGTTCCTTTCAAAACCTGTTGCGTTGGTCGGGAAATCTGAGCGGCCCTTTCAGAGACGCATCCATTAAGAGGATCAAATTCAGGTCTGTGGGTCCAGTCTTCCCAAACTGAGCTTGCAGCAAACTCAACTCTGGTAGGAGCCGGTCGGGGCAGAAATATCTCACACAAACAAAGGGCT
>JADBJO010025953.1:0-17500 GCA_016801955.1 Conus betulinus | reverse complement strand
CTTCAGCTGGGGCTTAATTACTTCTACCACCTTGTCTCCTGAGTCCTCTAGCAGCATGCTTTGAAGTCAGATCTTCCCTGATTTGTATTCCTCCAGGATGGATTTCAGTGGTAGATTCAGCTTTGTTTGGCGACAGTACAGCGCTATGTCAGTCAGACAGGGTGGGACACCAAGCCATTTCCTTGTGAACTTGATTTTGGATTTCATCGCCTCCACTATGCTGGTGCAGATGTCGTATATCATCAGAGGCCATAGGAGCTTTGGTATCAGCATGAACTGCAGACACCAGACCTTGTATTTGCCAGGGAGCCCACACTGGTCAATAGTCTCCAAGCCTACTTCCCGACATCTGTTTGGTTTCTTTTGCTCTTTGTGTGTCTTTCAGCGTGTCATCATAGCATCTTCCAAGGCTCTTGACTGACTCTTCTGTACTGTTGGAATGGCCTGGTTGGCAACACTGAAGACCACAGATTCGGCCACTTTTCCTTTCCTCAATGAGAGACTCCATGATTTCTTTGGCTTGAACTTCATTCTGGATGAGGCAACTATGTCATCCAGCCTCTCCAGCACATGACGTGTCTCGTCTTCTCTGGATGAAATCACTGTGGTGTCATCCATGAAAGCCTTGAGAGGGGGCATCTTGTATCCATCGCCAAGGTCTGTTTGTCTTGCGTTGCTTGTTGCTGCTTTCAAGATGACTTCCATTGCCAACACGAACAGTATTGGGGAAATTGCTCAGCCCATTGCAACGCCCACTTTCAAGTTGATCCAATCTGTTGTGTACTCCTTGGTAGAGAACCGCATGAAGAAGCCCTGAAGTACTTCTCGAGCATGTCGCGGATGTTCTTTGGCACATGGTACATCTCAAGAGCCAGCTATATCAGCTCATGAGGTACAGATCCATATGCGTTTGCCAGATCAAGCCACACTACGTCCAGGTCTCTCTTTTCTGTTTTTGCTCTTTGGATTGCGTCCCAGATCATTGTGGCGTGTTCTACACAGCCAGCCATGCCTGGGATACCACCTTTCCGGACTGACACATCCAAGTACTTGTTTTCCCATGAGGTATTTGGTCAGTCTTGCTGCCATGACAGAAGAAGATTTTTTCCCTTCGACGTTCAGTAGTGATACTGACTTGAACTGGGTGATGTCATTTGAGTTTTGCTCTTTGGGGATGTACACACCATCTGCCGTCATCCACTGGCAGCTGATCTTCTTGTTTTCTCCAAGCTGATCGCAGCAGCCTGTGGAGCCACTCCAGCACCTTGGGACATTTCTTGTACAGCTGGTAAGGTATTCCGTTTGGCTCTGGTAATGATTTGGCTCTGGCTTTGTCGACCACCTTCTTGATTCCCGCCAACGTTGGAGGCTTGTCATTGAACTGTTCCTCAGGGCTGGTTGGCCACACCAGACCTTGAATGCTGAGTGGTGCTTTGCTCTGTGAGTCAGAGTATGTTTTCTCAGATGCTGCTCAAGAACTCCTTTGTCCACACTTAGGGTCCCAGATTTTGGCTGCTCAAACAGAGTTCTGGCAAACTGGAAGGGGTCTCTGAAGAAGCGCTCTTGTGTCTTCTTCTTTTTGCTCTTCCTCTTCCTCGCAGACTCCGCTTTGCTGAGAGCGCTATGTTTTTTTGCTTTCAGGTCTTCCAAGGGTTTTTCCAAGCCTTGTTTTTCAGCTGGCAGTGCGGTTTTCATTTGCTTCTTGAGGTTTTTTCTTTGGACCCTGATCTTGTCCATCTCTTCTTGTCGTCTGGATTTCTTTGGAGGTGTTTTCTCTTTGGGTAGTTTTGCTCCATAGGCGTCTCTACACGTGGCATACACAATGTCCCCATATGTGGCTAGTTTGTGTTCCAGGGTGCTTTTCCCTATCAGTGCATCGAGTCTTTGGATGATTTTTGCATCCAGTTTCTCCCAATCTCAGTCTCGTTTGCTCGTGGCAGATTGAGTTTCAGGCGCCTGGCATCGAGGGCCTCTGCAAATTCCTCATCCAAGCCAACAGCGTGGATGTCCTTGGCACTGTGGTTTAAACCCTGGCCTTGGTCTTCCAACGTCTTAGCTGCTGATGCAGTGCGCTGCTGCTCATTCAGATGAGTCTTCACACATCCCATCTTTGTTCTGTGAATCTTCATGCCACGAGTGGTAGCGAAACGCTTTCCACAGACACGTGGATATTCCATTTGGTCCATGTTCATAGTCCGTTTGGGATTTGCAGTCGTGATTGTTGAGCACCGATGGATTCATTATTCTCTCCCCCTTACGGTGAATCCTGGGAGCATCTTTTCCTTTTGTTTTTAGTAGCCACATGTTGAAGGCAAAGTGGGGAGCCAGCCCACAGAGCCCTTGGAATCAGAAAAGAGCCCACCAGAAAAGAGCACCTCATTTACTCTATATATTCGCTTTCATCTCCTCATATGTCTTCGACACAGAGAAAGACAGACAGGCAGAGAGGCAGAAACGCGAACAGACAGACAGACAAGACAGACAGAGGAATTAAAAGAGAGAGAGCCAAAGACAGAGACAGAGAGAGAAAGAGAAAGAAAGACAGTTAGAAAGACAGACAGATAGACACAGAGAGAAACAGAGAGAGACATAGAGACAGAAAAACACACACACACACACACACACACACACACACACACACACACACACACACACACACACACACACACACACACACACACACACACACACACACACACACACACACAGAGAGAGAGAGAGAGAGAGAGAGAGAGACAGAGAGACAGAGACAGAGACAGAGACAAAGACAGCGAGACAGAGACAGAGAAGAAATTTTTTACACAGAATTTCCAAAAGCAAGAATTCTGTTTGTAACACCTTCGCCCTTCCTTCTATACCTCTAACTACTCCTCTACCCTACCCATAGTCCAACGTACGACAGTGTACCACAAACACATAAAAAAAAAAGAAGAAAAAAAAAGTAACGAAGACTTCTGAGCAATGTTTGGAACTCTGAACTAATTCAACGTTCATCCCGATGAGCTATGCGAAGCCTGAGGGAAAAGGTCAGGACAGAGGACCTCATCTCCGCTCTTTATCTCCGCTTTCATCTTCTCATACGTCTTCGACAGCCACGTTACGGGCCCATTACTGTCCGCCTAAAACTCTCTCAGCGTCCAAATATCAGACGTGGAATGTTTGGCTGCACAGCAGGGCTATAGTCTATGTTTCCTATTTTGCTGTTTCCTGATGACAACCTCTCCATCCTTCTCTCAGCTCCGTGTCTGTTTCTGTGTCGACATCTCTGTGTGTGTGTCTTTTTTCTCTCTGTCTCACACACACACACACACACACACACACACACACACACACACACACACACACACACACACACACACACACACTTTTGATATTCAGCCAGTGGATGTTGTGGCACTGCGCACACGCACACACACACAGGCATAAAAATCTGAGTTTACATGCTGACAAGTGTCACCTGGGAGGCGAAACTCGACTCTCGGCAAGCGAAGAAATGAAGGGTTTCTTCCCCAGTCCAAGAAGGATTGAATTTTTCACACTTTGTGCTCTTTTCCATCTCCACCTTTATCAGTCGCCAGCATTCTGATGTCATCTGTGTGCCACGAATGAAGTGACAGTTCTCTGCAATGCTGAAGATCGCGGCTTAAAGGGCACATGTTTGATGAAAGCAGTCTCAGAGCTGACAATCACAGACGTCGTTAGTCCTAGCAGGACAATCTTGAAAGAATGTTTCCAGGCAATGGACAGAAAACTCAGAAAGAGGACAGTTCGGGGAGGGAGAAGTTTCTCTTAGGAGAGAGAGAGAGAGGAGTTCAGAGAGAGAGAGGGGACCTAAAGGGAGAATGTTCTTTCCAAGGAAAAGAGCTTGGAGGAGAGAGCTCCGGTACAGACGACGAGACTGAGAAAGAAGGAGTTAGTTTCGGACAGGCAGGCAGGAACAATCAGAAGGGAGAGTCATCAGGCCGAGATTTCTCGACTTTTTAAGGTGTCGGGAGAAAGGATAAATTATGGGTGAGGTCCTGGTTTCGAGAGAGGGAGGAAGAGAAGAAAGAATTACCACGAAGAGAGGGGGCAGAGAGAGGGACAGGCGGAGAGAGCGGATGACGAGAACATAAGGCCAGGAGGATCTGAGGGAGGGAGAGAGAGGAGAGGAGAGAGAAGAGGCTGGGGAGGAGTAAGGGGAGAGAGAGAAAGAGGAGCGAGAGAAGAGGAGAGGTGGAGAGGAGGTGGGAGAGATGAGAGGGAGAGAAGGAGAGGAGGACGGGAGAGAGAGAGAGGGGAGAGAGAGAGAGACAGAGGGAGAGAGAGAGAGGAGGAGATGAGAAGAGGAGGCGGGAGAGGAGAGAGAGAGAGGAGGGAGGAGAGGAGGGAGAGAGAGAGAGAGGGGAGAGAGGAGGAAACCGAGAGACGAGAGAAGGAGAGGGAGATAAAGAAGGAAAACGGGGACAGAGAGAGGAGAGAGGAGGCAGGAGAAAGAAAGAGAAGGGCGAGAGAAGGCAGAGCTGAGGAGAGGAGAAGAGAGACTGAGAGAGAGAGAGGCGAGAGACGGAGAGAAGAGAGGAGAGGAGAGGAAGAGAGGGCGAGAGAGAGGAGAGGAGGGAGAGAAAGAACGGGGGAGAGAAGAAAGGTGGAGAAGAGCGCCCCCCTGGGAGGAGTGAAGGAAGAAGGAAAAAAGAGAGGGTCTCGAGGAAAAAAGCAGGAGGAGAGAGGAGGAGAGAGAGAAGACCACAGACAGAGAGGATAGGGAGAGGAAAAGTATGAGAGAGAGATGAGAGAGAGGAGACCCCGCAGAGAGAAGAGAGAGGACAGAGAGAGAGAGAGAGAGACAGAGAGGGAGAGAGACATACAGACGACAGACAGAGACAGAGAAGACAGAAGAAGAAGAAGAGGAGAAGAAGAGGAGCAGGAGCAGGAACAAAGAACAAGAACAAAAAAAAACAATAACACGAAAGTTTCTTGCACCGATTTTCCACAAAGCAAGAATTCTGTTTGTAACCCCTTCGCCTTTCTCCATTCTCTACCTCTGACGGCTCCTCTGCCCACCCATCATCCAACGTACTGCAGACGAAAAAGAAGAAAAAATAATGGGACTGGGCGATGTTTGGAACTCTGAAACTAATTCAACGTTCATCCCGATGAGCTATGCGAAGCCTGAGGGAAAGGTCAGGACAGAGGACTCATCTCCGCTCTTTATCTCCGCTTTCATCTTCACATACGTCTTCGACAGCCACGTTACGGGCCCATTACTGTCCGCCTAAAACTCTCTCAGCGTCCAAATATCGGACGTGGAATGTTTCGTAGCGCCGGGCGCGCGGGGCTTTAGTCTATGTTCCCTATCTTGCTGTTTCCTAACGACACCATCTCCTCCCTTCTCTCGCTCAGTGTCTATTTCTGTTTCAGCTTCTCACTGTCTGTCTGTCTGTCTGTCTCTGTCTCTCTGTCTCTCTGTCTCTGTCTCTCTCTGTCTCTCTGTCTGTCTCTGTCTCTGTCTCTCTGTCTCTCTCTCTCTCTCTGGTGTGGTGTGGTGTGGTGTGGTGTGTGTGTGTGTGTGTGTGTGTGGTGTGTGTGTGTGTGTGTGTGTGTGTGTTCGTCCGTGCGTGCGTGCGTGCGTGTGCGTGCGTGCGTGCGTGCGTGTGTGTGGTGTGTGTGTGTGTGTGTGTGTGTGTGTGTGTGTGTGTGTGTGTGTGCATGCGCGCGTGCGTTTGCGTGAGTACATGCGGTGTGTGTGTGTGTGGTGTGTGTGTGTGTGTGTGTGTGTGTGTGTGTGTGTTGTGTGAGAGAGAGAGAGAGAGAGAGAGAGAGAGAGAGAGAGATGAGAGAGACAGACCGAGAGAGACAGAGAGAGAGAGAGAGAGAGAGAGAGAGAGAGAGAGAGAGAGAGAGAGGAGAGAGAGAGAGAGAGAGAAATTTTGTTATCCTAACAGAATCACTGCCGTTGTTTTGTCGGTGGATGTGGTGGTGATGGTCATTTACAAGTATGCGTGTGCGTGTCCGTGTGTGTGTGTGTGTGGTGTGTGTGTGTGTGTGTGTGTGTGTGTGTGTGTGTGTGTGTGTGTGTGTGTGTGTGAAAGCTATAATCTTCAGGGCTGCTCTTGGTTCTACCAACAATGGAAACCAATTGTCATGGCATCAAAAGCGAACAGACCTCTCTTTCCTGTCTGCAAAAGAGACAACATCCCCATCCCGTCAGAAATAGACACTTCAGGAATCCTCTATTTACATTAGCAACGAGGGTTCCTGTCTTTTAAGGTCAACAAAGAGACACCATTACCATCAGAAACAGACACTTAAAGGATCCCTCTTTTTATATCAACAACAAGGGTTCATGTCCTTTAAAGTCAACAAAGGGACACCATTACCGTTGGAAATATACACTTTGGGGTTCCTCTTGTTGTTGTTGTTGTTTTTATTCTTGTTGCTGTTTTCAGCGATGATGGTTCACACTCTTTTAAGTACGTCAACAATGAGACTTTATTACTATTCCATAAAAAACACACACATCAGCACCTGTCTTCTTTATTAACAACGAGACACGATAAGCTGACTTGAAGTTCTTCTCTGTTCTATCGACAATGGGATTCTGTCACCATTCCACTAGACAAAACATCTCAGGGTTTCTCTCTGTTCTATATACAATAGAACACACAAAAAACCTCAGGGGTCCTCTCTGTTCTGTATACAACACAGAACACTGTTACCATTCCACTTGACAAAAACCTCAGGGTTCCTCTCTGTTCTATCAAACAATGACTGGGTCAAAAACCGACTACATAATTCACGTCGTTATAATAGATAGATAGATAGATAGACAGACAGACAGACAGACAGACAGACAAATAGATAAATAGAGAGACAGAGACAGATAGATAGATCGATATACAGTAGACAGACAGAAAGACCGAAACAAATCGAGAGATAGATAGATAGATAGACAGACAGACGGAGAGACAGATATGTGTACAGTGTGTGCATGCGTGCGTGCGTGAGTGCGTGCGTGCGTCCGTGCGTGCGTGCGTCCGTGTGTGTGTGTGTGTGTGTGTGTGTGTGTGTGTGTGTGTGTGTGTGTGTGTGTGTGTGTGTGTGTGTGTGTGTGTGTGTGTGTGTGTGTGTGTGTGTGTGAAACTGACAAATGAAGTAAATACAATTCCCATCTTCAGGCTGCTCCACTGTTGTCTGATAGACATAACTTGAAAAAACCTACTGGAAGGTGCGCAGAATCCAGCAGAGAGCCAAGTGCTTGTTACTGAGTCTCTCCAGTCTTTCCTTCCTTCTAATTATACTTCGCCCGCCTCTGAGGAGGGTCGTAAGGAAGGACGGGCGTGGGATGAAGGAGGTGTGGGGATGGGGGGGGGGGGGGGTGAGGTTGTGAAGGGGGGGGGGGGGGCTGATGGGGGTGGTGGGAGGTTGTGAGGGGGAGGGCTGATGGGGGGGGGGGGGGGGCTTCGTCAGGGACAGTCTTTTATGTTTCTATGACATTTTGAAGTAAAACAAGTCCTCTGGAGTATGTTGTGTGCAAGTTGAATCTCTCTCTCTCTCTCTCTCTCTCTCTCTCTCTCTCTCTCTCTCTCTCTCTCTCTCTCTCTCTTCTGTCGGTGGTCTGTCTGTCTGTCTGTCGTCTCTCTCTCTTACTCTCTCTCTCTCTCGCTCTCTCTCTCTCTCTCTCTCAGCCTGTCTGTCTGTCTATACATCTGTCTATCTATCTATTGATCCATCTCTCTATTTATCTAACTATCTATCTATCTATCTCTCTGTCTGTCTATCTGTCTATCTGTGTGTCTGTCTGTCTGTCTGCCCGACTGTCCGTCTATTTGATTATCGAGAGAGCAAGCGAGCAAGAGAGCGAGAGAGAGAGGAGGGGGAGAAGGAGGAGGAGGAGGAGGAGGAGGAGGAGGAGACGAGGAGAGAGAGAGAGAGAGAGAGAGGAGAGAGAGGAGAGAGAGAGAGAGAGAGAGAGAGAGAGAGAGAGCGAGAGAGAGCTATTCCATTCACGTTGTTTACAGCCTACGGACCCGCACAGAACATAGAGACGTAAATCAGTAAAGCTGGGAAAAGAAGACTGCACAAAGGAAATACACATTCCTCAGTCAAAGAGCAATCGACATTCAGCTGTCAATAAAAAAATAAATAAAATAAAAATAAATCTAAGTCTGAATTACACATGATTATATAAGCTAAAAATCAGTGATTTCCTATAAATGCTTAGAGATTGCAGCTGTGGAGCATCCTTTAAGTGGTTGTTTAAAGGAGTCCGCTGTATAGTGCTTATGCAGAGATCGTGCACGCTAAGGTTGGGGGCCGAATAGCTCAGTTGGTAGTGCGTCAGACTCATAATCTTGGGGTTGGGGGTTCGCATCTCCGCCGGGCCGTTTCGGTACAGGGGGATTTTTTCCCTCGGAGTTAACATTTGTTCTGACTCCATTCCCCATACAGTCCTTCCAATATAGACTATAAACCGAGGTTCCGTGTGTGAAGGCAAGCATAAGATCTTGCACACACGTAAAATCCCATCACCAACTTTCGGAAAGGAAGGTCAGTTTGGCCGTTGGTATGGATGACACGTTACACATAGCATGCACCTTCCCCGAAGTTGGAGTATGGCTGCCTTAATGGCGGATAGAAAAAAACGGTCATACACAAGCAAGTGTCAGAATAATCAACTTGATGAGTGTGGACACTCTACGGAAAAGAAAGAAAGGTAGTACTGGCTGGCTTGTCACGCCATATACACCATAGCGCGTCATGATCTTTGAAAGGGCATGAATGAATGTAGAATGAGTGACCCGTGTGTAATCTGCATTACAGTTTCTCCTGTCTGCGGTTCCTTAGAGCAGATGGGTCGAACTATTTCGGGCTTGAGCGGATTTTAGAAGGGCAGTTTCAAACCTCGTGCCAGAGTTGGTTTCACAGTGAAGGGACTGCAGACGGAAACTGAAAACACACGGGGGAAAACATTGTCTTAAACCGCCACACAAAAGCAAACAGACAAATTATAAGATAAAACACAACGCGTTTCGACCACTTTGGTCTTCTTCAGGCAAGACGAACAAGATTGAGGACAATGAACACGAAGAACGGGTAATCACTTAGCTTCTCAAATTGAGCGCAAAATGGACAATAAATGAAAACGAGGCTGCTTGGAAAGAGACAATGCGAGTTAGAATAATGATTATGATAATGATGGTGATGATGATGACGATGATGATGATGATGATGATGATGATGATGATGATGATATAACAATAGCAAAACTACTACTACTACTTCTACTACTACTACTACTACTACTACTACTACTACTACTACTACTACTACTTATAATGAGAAGAAGTAGAAGAAGAAGAAGAAGAAGAATGGTGGTGGTGGTGGTGGTGGTGATGATGATGATGATGATGATGATGATGATGATTTTTTGAAAAAAAAAACAACAAACAAAAACAAAAACACGAAAAGAAACCCGAATGAGAGTAGGAAGAAACTCTAGAAAACAGCTTGACAGCAGAAGGTCTTCAGAGAAGAACCCCTCAGACAAGTGTGTCAGCGCTGAATTCCTTACACTGTGAGGGAGCTGGATCACATCCAGGTCAGGACTCCCAGATGCCCTTCTACTACTAACTTTTCTTTTTTTGAAAGAGAGAATGTTTCTGAGAAAGAGAGGATTATCACGACTTGCGAGGTCTTACGTAAGTTCGTTCTTTGGGTTGTAAATCTCTTCAGAACTTTAGACCACTTTTCAGTGGCGGTATTCTTGGCGAGGCAGTCAGCTGTTTCATTGTTTGGAACACCAACGTGGCCAGGTAGCGGAGAAAGAACAACGTTTTAACCATCAGTTTTCAGACAGGAAACAAAGTGTTCCAGAACTTTTTTCAAGCTGTGATTAATGTTACAGCCAGCACAATGTGTCCCAAGAGCAGAAAAGGAATGACAAAAGATGGAAACGTCGTAACGTTTGGATTAGGGCACCATTAGTGCTATACCCAGAGCAGTCGGTGATGTGGTGCAGACAGAACAGGAGAAGGAATGTTATGGAAGAGGCTGAGGAGGTGTGGTGCAGACAGAAGGAATGTGATGGAAGAGGCTGAGGAGGTGTGGTGCAGGACAGAAGGAATGTGATGGAAGAGGCTGAGGAGGTGTGGTGCAGACAGAAGGAATGTGATGGAAGAGGCTGAGGAGGTGTGGTGCAGAAGGAATGTTATGGAAGAGGCTGAGGAGGTGTGGTGCAGACAGAACATGTTATGGAAGAGGCTGAGGAGGTGTGGAGCAGACAGAACATGTTATGGAAGAGGCTGAGGAGGGTGTGGTGCAGACAGAACATGTTATGGAAGAGGCTGAGGAGGTGTGGTGCAGACAGAAGGAATGTTATGGAAGAGGCTGAGGAGGTGTGGTGCAGACAGAACATGTTATGGAAGAGGCTGAGGAGGTGTGGTGCAGACAGAAGGAATGTTATGGAAGAGGCTGAGGAGGTGTGGTGCAGACAGAACATGTGATGGAAGAGGCTGAGGAGGTGTGGTGCAGACAGAAGGAATGTTATGGAAGAGGCTGAGGAGGTGTGGTGCAGACAGAACATGTTATGGAAGAGGCTGAGGAGGGTGTGGTGCAGAAGGAATGTTATGGAAGAGGCTGAGGAGGTGTGGTGCAGACAGAACATGTGATGGAAGAGGCTGAGGAGGTGTGGTGCAGAACAGAAGAAGGAATGTTATGGAAGAGGCTGAAGTGTGGTGCAGACAAAAACAGAAGAAGGAATCTTATGGAAGAGGATGAAGTGTGGTGCAGACAAGGAAGAGGAAGGAATTTTAGGAAGAGGCTGAGGGAGGTGTGGTGCAGAAAGAATAGAAGAAGGAATATTATAACAGAGGCTGATGAGGTGTGACAGAACAAAGGCAGAAGCAGAAACATCTTCCTCCGTCTTGATCCGTTGGCCAATATAGATCCAGTTTTGGAGAGATTATATATGCGTGTGTGGAGAGAGAGAGAGAGAGAGGAGAGAGAGGAGAGAGAGAGAGAGAGAGAGAGAGCGAGCCCGCGCCGCGCGCCTCCTGAGTGTGTGTGTGTGTGTGTGTGGGTGTGTGTGTGTGTGGGTGTGCGTTTACAATCATCAACGGCGAAGCTGAGACGGCTTTAGTACCAATGGTCGTGAAATCACTGCGATGACTTTTGTATTTGGCTGGGAGACAAAAGCATCGTAAATGATGATTGGTTTCAATTGTCTATGGGCAAAACACGTTGTCGACCACTGCTCATGAAAATCACTTCCATGGCTTTTGTATTGGATGGGGGACATAGGCATCATCAATGATGACTGGTTTCATTTCTATGGGCAAACGCGCAGACGACAGTTGACACATATTAAGTAAATAGACAGACGATATTTGACCAGTTTTCAATAAAGGTGCTAGTGATGTTTCTGCCTCTGGTAGGATATCAAAGCTGCTTTTTATACAAAGCGGCACCACACGACATTTGGTTTTATTTTTGTCAACAAACACACAGATAATGACTGGTTCGCTTAGAAAAGAAACAAACTACACGAAAGCCATATCAAACAACAAACAAATAAACAAACACAGATGATCATTGATTGATTCCCGTTGAACAGAAACCGGATGTGACGACAGCCTGATCACTAATTGATTACCGTTAAAACAGTACCGGATGTGACGACAGCCAAATCACTGATTGATTACCGTTAAACTGTACCGGATGTGACGACAGCCAAATCACTGATTGATTTCCTTTGAACAGTACCGGTGTAACAGCCCGTTTTTAACACACACACACAACACACACACACACACACACACACACCCGTCCCCTCTGGAACTTACCCCGTGGTAAGTCTGGGCTAGCCTGTTTTTACCCCCGGGGGGTCATTCTAGGACTAGCTAGATCTTACCCCCTCCCCCCACCCAGTTGGAACTTATTCCCCCCCCCCCCCCCCCCCCCGGGGGAGGGGTGTGTGGTGTGTTAGAGTCTCTTGAGTACCTGTGTATCTTAGCTTGTACAATGCAGATGACTAGTGGTCAGTGCCACTGACCACTGGTCATTATGACCTAAATCGGAGATTTTAACTATTTAATAGCTTATTAGTGTTTCCCGAGTGCTTTTGTACCTTGTACAATGTAGATTACTTGTGGTCAGTGCACTGACGACTGGTTATTATGACGTAAATAGGAGATTTTAACTATTTCACAGTTAATTATAGTCTCCCGTGTATCTGTGTACCTTGTAAAATGCAGACGACTGGTGGTCAGTGCCATTGACCACTGGTGACTATGACGTAAATCAGATATTTCGACTATGTTACAATTAATCAGTGTCTCATGAGTGTTTGTTACTTTGTGCAATGCAGACAACCAGTGGTCAGTGTCACCGACCATTGGCCACTTTAATGTATAGCAGAGATTTTAACGGGGGGTAAGTTAGTTCCAAACTAGGGGGGTGGGGTGGTCAGTTTCAACTAGGGGGGGGGGGGGGGGGGGAGGGGGAGTTTCCAGCTAGTCCTGGAATGACCCCGGTGGTAAAAAAGCAGGCTAGCCCAGACTACCCCGGTAAAGTTCCAAACGGGGGGGGGGGGGGGGGGGGGGGGGGGGGGGGCGGGTAAGAATGTGCTGTTACACCGGATGTGACTACAGTCTTATTTTCTATCAACAAGTACAAAGATATCGATTCACCTTCGGTCAGTATCCCAACAGATGTCAATTCCTTTTCAGTACACAGAGGAAAAGATGCAGTAGATTCACTGTAAAATAGACACAGAACTAATCATCCTCCTTTTCAGTCAACGGAACAAATCAAGACTGCCGGGCGTTTTTACTTACAACAAGTAGGATGCAATTAGCAACGACAATCAGTTTGTGTCTGTTGCCAACTCGCTGTTATTCTTCCTCGCTCCGAGGGTCCATGATATGTCAGGCGCTTCAAAACAAAAACACCGGCACAAATTACCCGCTCTCTATCGAGATTGACGCAGAGGAAATCGTGGCTGATGTCATGTGTGTGTGTGGGAGGGGGATGGATGGGAGGAGAGAGAGAGAGAGGAAGAGAGAAGAGAGAAGACGAGGAGAGAGGAGGAGAGAGAGAGAGAGAGAGAATGACTACAACCATTAGCAGACACAATGATGTTGGTATCTCGTTAGTACACAATCTCTGTTGACAGACACAATGATGTTGTTATCGTCGTTAGTACCACAATCTCTGTTGACAGACACAATGATGTTGTTATCGTCGTTAGTACACAATCTCTGTTGACAGACCACAATGATGTTGTTATCGTCGTTAGTACACAATCTCTGTTGACAGACACAATGATGTTGTTATCGTCGTTAGTACACAATCTCTGTTGACAGACACAATGATGTTGTTATCGTCGTTAGTGCACAATCTCTGTTGACAGACACAATGATGTTGTATCGTCGTTAGTACACAATCCCTGTTGGCAGACACATTGAGTTGTTATCGTTAGCTTACAATCCCTGTTGGCAGACACATGATGTTTATCGTCGTTAGCACACAATCCCTTTTAGCAAGCAGGGGCTAGACATGGACAGCGTCAGCAATCAGCAGGAAGTCTAACTGATATAAAAAAGAAAATAAGATTACAGTGCCTTTCTCTAAGAGAGAGAGAGAGAGAGAGAGAGAGAGAGAGAGGATGAGAGAGAGAGAGAGAGAGAGAGGAGGAGAGAGAGAGAGAGAGAGGGAGAGAGAGAGACTGTGAGAGAGAAAGAGCTCACACCACACACCACACACACACACACACACACACACCACACACACACCACACTCCCACGCGGCGCGCGCGGCGCGCAAAGAGACAAACGAAGAAAGAGAAAGAGAGGAGAGGGGGGGGGGGGGGGGGGTTTGGGCGGAGAGAGAGAGAGAGAGAGAGAGAGAGAGAGAGAGAGAGAGAGACAGACAGACAGACAGACAGATGGATGGATCGACAGGCAAACACAGATAGGGGAGGTAAGGAGACACAGACAGACAGAAAAGAGGAACATCTACACACACACCACACACAACACACACACACACACACACACACACACACATATATATATCTATATATATTATATATATATAGATATATATATATATATACATGTATATGTATACATGTAAATGCACATACAATGAAGATGAAAACAAGACTCCTAAAATTCTTCCCAATATTTCGACCAAACTGCTCTTTCTCAGGGGACTCAATGACAAGAATGAAGCCAGGTTATCATGAGAGTATATATGATATATAGTATAGATATATATATTAGAGAGAGAGAGAGAGTGAGAGAGAGAGAGAGAGGAGAGAGAGAGAGAGGATAGATAGAAAGATGGCTAGGAAGAGGGATGGGTAGATAGATAGATATCGTCGGTCAACACCTTTCCTCCCTCTTCTCTCTACTCCTCCCCCAACCCCCTCTCACTGAGCATGTTCACCCCCAACCCTACCCCCCACCCTCCTACTCTGCCTTCACATTGATGAAGCGCGCGCTGGCATGTCGGCATACCAATGAAATGCATGGCTTGCTATTGATCCGTGAGCTCACGCTCGCACTGTGGCCCCTGCAGTAATGGGCGGACTAAGTGAGTGCCGTTCTCTGCTCCCGGGGGGGGGGGGGGGGGGGGGGGGGCGGGGGGGGGGGGGGGGGATGGGGGTGTTATGGTGGAATGGGAGGGAATGTGGGGACGCCAATGACCCCTGCCACGCCAGCAATCAGAACAGCAAAGGTGCAGCCCCAATGGCGTCCATTGTCATGGAAGGAAGGAGAACGATGGGGGAAATGGGGGCGGCGGGGGGGGGGGGGGGGGGGGATTGGAAAGCCTACTGCCTACTGCGTGCAAACATCATTCACGGCACAGGAGAATGTAGGCCCTTAACTCCAGGAGCACACGCGGATCGTGGGGTACAGCCCTTTCTCCCGGGGAGCTGAAGTTGCGAATTCGTTTTATGCCTGGGGGTCGGAGTTGTTTTTCTGCTGTAAAACTCTCTAGCGCCGTTGACGATGTCACTTTGCAGTTTCAAGCCGAGCCAGGCCGTGGCCCAGGACCTGCTGCCACGTAAACGCTGGCAGTTTCTTCGCCGTGCGGAGCCATCCGGGCTCCTGCAGCTCTGCCTCTGAGATGAGCCGTTCGAGTCAACAAGCGGGTTGCATACAATTCCCACGCGGCAGCTCAAAGTAGGCTGTCGGCCAGAAAGTCGTCGTAAGCCTTCCGTGCACATTGCATTAAGAGCGACTGTCCTGTCCTATATACGCCTATCCTGCACAGGATAGTTTGAAAAATGGCCTTGCTACGAAGCGAATACGTCATAGCCTGCATATTTTCTGAATAGAAATCGTTCGGTTTTGGGTTTTTTTTTTTTTCGATTCTACCAGTGTAACAACAGTCGGTAGACAAACCTCTTCGTCACGTGACTTGGCACGACAACTAGTTAATTGGTCAATGGAAGGTTTCCGACTGCGTTTTTCTCATCGCAAAATAATCGCTTGTTGTTTTTCTCTTAACTGTGGGTCTAAAGTGAGTTTGTTGCTCACTCTCTGAAAAACACAGGGTTCGCTATCAACCTAAATCTTGCCGGCGACGGTGAATTTCCGTTTTGGTTTTCTGTGCAGGCTGCGGTAGAATGAGTGGTCCATGGAGACTGGAGGGTGGTCATTGTGATGTCCAGGCTGCAGTACAATGGGGTGGAGACTGGGGCGTTGGTCATTGTGTTGTCCAGGCTTGTTCTCCACCATGTTTTGCGTGTTGTGAGTAATCGCTCACACAACTTATATTTACACGACGCTGCAAAATTCCATTTCGTTTTCTTCACGCTTTTTTGGGGTGTCGTAGCCAGAGAAATGTTCCCTGTAGGAGAGTCGCCTCTGGTGCAACGTGTAGGGGACGGCCGTATGGGCAAGTCAAACGAACTTGCCGTAAAACGTGCCAGACAATATTGAGAATTGCTGAGTGATTACCGGGCCGGGAGTCAAACAGTCTTCCAGACCCTCTGTCATTCCAGGTGTCAACAGTCTTCCAGACCCTCTGTCATTCCAGTACTGAGTGATACCGGGCTATGTGTCAACAGTTCTCCAGACCCTCCCTCTGTCATTCCAGTGCTGAGTGATACCGGGCTATGTGTCAACAGTCTCTCCAGACCCTTGTTCCCTCTGTCATCAACAGTGCTGAGTGATACCGGGCTATGTGTCAACAGTCTCTCCAGACCCTCTGTCATTCCAGTGCTGAGTGTATATACGGGCTATGTGTCAACAGTCTCTCCAGACCCTCTGTCATTCCAGGGCAAATGTCAAACAGTCTCTCCAGACCCTCTGTCAACAGTTCCAGACAGTAAATGAGTTCCTGATTTAGTTCAGGAGAGAGTTCAGATAAAACAGGAGAAGAAGAAAACAGCGGAAGAGAGGAACTGGCTCCGCTTCTATCGAACCAACGCTTAAAACATGGTGAATCTTTGAGAGTTCACTGCTCTTGTGGCCGGCAGGCAACGAGACTTTCATGGTTTTACTTTGTTTTTGTTTTTGCCTGCTTGTTTGTTTGTTTTGTTTTGTTTTGTAAGCTCAACGGTTATCTGTCTAAACACCATCAGATCAGTTAAGTCACAAATTCTATCTGTAACCATTTGGCTGGAAATTTCCTCAGTCCCCATCCCACTCAAAAAGAAAAAAAAAACATCAAGAAAAGAAAGAAAGACAGACAGACAGACAGAAAAGAAAAAAAAAGAAAGAAAGAAAAAAACCTTCCCGTTTCTCTCGAAATTTGCGTTAGTACAGTCCTACCTTAAAACCTAAATTAAAACACCCCTGCTGCACAACAATAATAAGAACCAAATAAAAACAGCACCAACAAGAGTGGAAAGAGGTCGCCACTAATCTGTGGCAAACACGAGACACACCGCTACTTGTTCTTTCGTTTGTGTGTCGCCAGTTGTGGGAGAGGACGGGAGAGTGGTGAAGGGGGCGGGTGGGGCTCCTGTACGACTATCACCCACCCTTTTTACACCACATCCGCCCCCTCCCAAGTATGTGTCTCTTTCTCGACTCGACACGCGTTTGAGTGTGTGTGGTGTGTGTGTGTGTTGTGTGTGTGTGTGTGTGTGTGTGGTTCTGAGAGAGAGAGAAAGGAGAGAGAGAGAGGAGAGGAGAGGAGAAGAGAGAGAGAGAGAGAGAAGATTTCATTATCCGCACAGTCAGTGTAATTGTTTTATTTTTTATTCTAAATGTTGAAATGTTTCCCTGTTAATTTTTCTTTCTGATTCCTATGTCATTCAGGTGTTATTTCTATTATTTCGTTCTCATTACTTTTTAAAGGTGTTTTTTTTAGGTCGTAAACACATGTAATCTGACAGTAATGGTGGCAGTCCGTCAGTTGTTGTAGGTGCTCGCGAGGATGCGGCGCGCGTCGTGTGTGTGGCTCTTCCCCTCCCTGTCCTCCACAAGCATTGCATCCACATCTGCGCCTCATCTGTTCGTTTACTGTATCTCCTTCATAAGCAACGGTGTGGTCTTGGGAT
>JADBJO010025952.1:0-23129 GCA_016801955.1 Conus betulinus | reverse complement strand
GATTTCAACATGCGCTGGTTCGAATCTCACTTACGGCTCGTAAATAACATGGTCTTTCTGCTGTCCATTTTATAACATGGTCTTTCCGCTGTCCATTTTAATACAGTTATGATTATGGTGGTTCAGTATTGACCAAGTTATACTGGTTCGCTGGTGTCAGTTTAATGTGATCAGCCGTATTGAAGGGCCAAAGCCGCGGACATTAATATTGCTTTCCTCCCTTGGACAGCAGCAATGTTTTGCCTGTGTTGAGGTCGCAAAGCTCAATAGATGAAAGCGTCTTAATCACACACCCCCCCCCCCCCCCCCACCCATTACGGATGTTTGCGCGCACAAAAGGGACCTCGATATAAAGTCTCATCCGAAGAGTAGAATGCACTATACCACTGCAGCACCACGCCCTCTTTTGGATAATACGCAGGCACAAACGCAAGCATGAACACACACGCTCTCATTCGCAGAAGGCCCCAAAAAATCTCACAGGGCTGAGAAATACAAACATCTTGTGATAATACTGCCTCTGCCAAAATCTATGATTGGGAGGCACTCTAATAATCTCACAACTTTTTACTCCCACATGTCTATAATCCCAAATCTCTACAGTCTCACGGCTTTCTAGTCCCACGGCTCAATAGTCCAAGAATTTGAGAGATTATAGACTGTAGGCGAAAAAGAGCTGTGGGACTATAGAGTTGTGGGGATATAGAGCGTTTGTAATTACAAATAGATTCTATAGTCACACATTGTTATTTCGTCAGCAGGTGTATTGTTTTCACTTTGGAACGCCCGTCTGTCGGTTCGTCCGTCAGACTTTTTACAATCGCCATATCTCTTAACGGCTGAACCGATTATCACAAAATTTTGTACTCATGATCCTGAGATGGTGATGGGGCTGTTTATTGCGCATTCACGGTTGTTCTTGTTCGGATTTTTTTTTTTTTTTTTAGTTCCCGAGCAAAATCAGGATCTACTGTTTTTTGGCTTTGTCCATCCGTCTGTATGTCCATCCATCCGTATGGCCGCACCCCTTATTTCATATCATCGCGTTTGGTCAGTCGTAATCAAATTCAGTGTACGAGTTCGAGAGACCTAATAATCTTTCGTTGTATCGTCTTCGTTTTTCTTTAAGGTTAAGGTCTCGCCGAGTACGGGGTTTGAACTCAAAACACAAAACCGTTGAATTTTCGCTCATTTCTGGACGTTTTGACAATTTTTTTTTTTTCAAATTTTAAATAAATGTCAGCGAACCGCCCAGAGAAACGTGGACAAACGAGTCACAAGACAACACACAACGCGTTTCGACCTCTTAGGACTTTCTCAGGGGAAACAAAGACGGACAAAATAACGAAAATGCACTTAACTTTGATCGCTTCAGATTGCAGAACGCCTTCCTTGCGCTTAACTCAGAAGCAATCTGAAGCGATCAAAGCTAAATGCATTTTCGTTATTTTGTCCGTCTTTGTTTCACCTGAGGAAGACCTAAAAGGTCGAAACACGTTGTGTTTTGTCTTGTGACTCGTTTGTCCACGTTTCTCTGGGCGGTTCGCTGACATTTATTTAAGATTTGTTTAGATTTCCGCCTGCAGTCGTTTCACTTTGCAACTAGATTTTTTTTCAATAGATACCATGTCGAAAAGCGCTATCGTAGCAGTACATTGTATGGGGAATAGATTATATCCCAGCAGTGCGCCCTTGGACAGTTATTTACATCAGTGTGTGGGATTACAGAGTCAATCTGAAGTGAAAAAACGCTCTATAATCCCACAACTCTATGTTCTTACATCTAATCCCACACACTTTAATCCCACAGTTCAGTCCCACAGCTCTACTTCCACAGCACCAAAAACATAATGTGGGATTATAGAGCTGTGGGACTATAGATATGCTACCCTATGATTATACCATATGTAACGGATACACTTTTTTGTGGTTTCTTTTTTCAGACAAACGGACTGACTGAGAGAATGAATGCTTGCATCAAGAGTGGTCTGAGAAAACTGACGGAGCACAAAGGTGACTGGCCAAAATTTTTTTAATCAAGTTCTGAGAGGGATGCACTGGCACACCCCGAGGTCAACAAAATATTCACCATATGAGTTAGCATTTGGATGTAAACCTCGCATCGATTGTTCGATTGAAGACGAAGACGAGTTGGACCTGGCAGCTGCGGAAATCCTTCAAGGAAACGACACACAGGACAAAACAGCAGCTGCGGATTCCCAAGACTGCAAGGCTAGTTCTCAACAGCACATGCACCAGAGCACACGAAAACATTCGGGCCGAACAACAAAAATATAAGAAACAGTATGATGAAAAACGCGAAAAACCATTATTCAAGGAGGGAGAGCGTGTCCTATTGCAAAATTTCGCGAAAACGTTCTAGGAAAGGCGAAGAGCTTGATCCCCACTTTTCAGGGCCATATGTCATTACAAGAATAACGAATGTGAACACTGCATATCTGGACGGTGCGAAGCGAGCTGTGTCAGTTTCGCGTCTGAAACATGTTGGGGAGGCAGGAGAAGCACCAAAGAAGAAGTACGTTGTGCGCCCAGAAGAAGTTCGATACCAATTCCGTGCACCTGACGAACAGGAGATGAAAACGATGACGACGTTGCTGGGGATTTCTGAGGGCAGCTGGAAGAATAGTCCAAGTTTTGGAACACAGAAACAATTTTTCATCTTTCTCGCCACCAAAAAGCACAAACACTTACAAAACAAAGGGCGACGGAAACTGCCTGTTCCGTTCTTTCAGTTATTTCGTGACTGGAGATGAAACAAACCACCCAGCTGTAAGACGCGGAATCACGGAATACATGAAAGTCTGATCCATCGGGAATCTTCAGATGCATCCCTCCAAGAAGAACCTGAACAGTACTTGTCGCGAGGTATGGACACACCCAGCAATTCCAGGAAAGGCTTCGGGACCTCATTGGGGCACTGACCTCGAAATTGCAGCATTTGCAACTCTGTGCAAATGCAACGTGTTTGTGTGGAAAGACCAACTCGACTCGAACGTTCCCGAGTACTGGGTTCCTTATAAACCTTTGTACCCCCCTGGAACCAGGAAAACGAGAAACAAACAAAATATGTCCACAGGCATCTCATGCCTGCTACATTCCCCCCCATGGGCATTTTGATGTTGTGCTGGACATTTCAACACGCTCGTCACAGTGCTTTTCGATGTTGTGGCAGGACGTTTGAACACACTCGTCACGGGGCATTACGATATTGTGCTGGACGTTTGAACACGCTCGTCACGGGGCATTACGATATGTGCTGGACGTTTAAACACGCTCGTCATGCTCGTCACGGCGCTTTCTGACAATGATCGCACCTGTATTAGAAACGTTCGTCTTTATATTTGCTAACATTTAGTCTTTTACTTTTAAATATCATTGCAGCCATTTATATTAGTTGTGTGTGCGCTTCATATTGATGTTTTGAGAACTTTGCATCCTTATTGCGGATGTTAATGGGACATAATATTTAAGGCTATCCTTAATATTTTTCGTTCGTTGATTCCACATTGTGAACATTTCGTTTCATATTGCACAAACTTTTTTTTTTCTCTTATTTTAAATATATTCTAATATTAACCATCGCTGCTCCATTTTTACTGAGTGAAACAATCATCAGCATTTGTGAAAGAAGACCCTGCAAAATCTGTCTACTTTATTTTCATGTTATTAGAAGTGTGTTTTTTTGTGCTCCTTCACATTCCATAGTAAAAGTCCGTGAAGAGCGGATAGTATTAATTATGTTCTCCTTATTAAAGAAAAAAAAAAAAACGCTATATACGTGGCTTTAGCACAAAACTTCCTGGATTGGAAACTGTGAATGCTTACATCCCTTCGACATTTATGTAAAATGTCTATTTAATTTCATTTACATTTATTTTAAAAGATTCTAATTGTTCCTTTGAATTATTTTTCAAACACCTTACATTGCATTCAGTTTTCATCCCTTGGAGGGTAGCTTCTTTTCTTTTTATTAACTTTGACACAAGTACGTGATGGTTTCTCAAAGTGTTTTCTCATTGACACATGTCAAGTAATTTTATTTGATATTAGTGATAATTGGGTTTCGTTCATCTAATATACTTTGTAATTCTTTATAATTCCTAAAGAAAAGTTGCTTTTGTTTACGAATCTTTGATATTCACTTTAAATATCAATACTAGAAATGTGTTCGAACGAACGCGTAGATCTCCCTTTGCCAGTGCACTCCCTCCCCCCTCTTCCACCCCCCCCCCCCCCCCCCCCCCCCCTCCCCCCCCCCCCCCTGTTAAAAAAAAATCCCCCTCATTTTGAGCGACGCATACACACAAAAATTCCCCTCATTTTGAGCGACGCACATACACACAAATTCCCCACACAAAAACACACACACACACCCCTCCCCCCCCCCCCCCCCCCCCCCCCACCCCCCCCCCCCCCCTCATTTTGAGCAACGCACTTCCTAGAAAGGGGAGATCTACTAAGTACTATTATTTTTTTTTTATTTCATTATTTGTTTTTCTGTGAAAATAGCATGTCTACATTATAAAACATAACTTCGTTTTGTTGTTGAGGACAAAAAAAAGCGTCATTATAACACTATTTTTTGTGATCTTTTATGTGAATATATGTGAGGATATTCATCGATGAAGCCCGTCCAAACGCTCTTATCATCATGTGTTGTTAAAACACGTTTGACTGGGGGTGCTCAAATCGTTTAACGCTATGGACGGTAAACCGCCAACACTTTGCCATGCGACTAAGACGGAAAAGTTGGTTCAAAACAAAAACAAAACAAAAAAACAAAAACAAAACAAAAAAAAAAAAAGGAAAAAACCACGTTTAGCTTATTTCCTTCAGGGTCATGTGCACATCAAATTATTAGCGCTTGGCTGCCCAGAAGGCCAAACGATCTGAGCACACTCAAATTAAGAGGTTTCGCTAACAATAAGCCATGAAGCCATATCCTTAAAACACTGACGCTAGGACATTTTCTGTAAAATCCTGTTTTGTAAACGCACCCCTTCCCCCCCCCCCCCCCCCCCCCCCCCCCCCCCCCAAAAAAAAAAAACTTTTTTCCCTCTTGATGCATAACAAATTGTCAATGGTTAGCCGTCAATAGTGTCAAACCATATGCCTCATCCCCCTAGTTGAACGTGGAACATTTGGCAACTGGTCTCAATTTGGCGATGTGCCACAGTAAATTAGTGAACTTATTAAAAGTAGGAATCACCTAATTGAGAGAAAAAAAAACTACCCAAAGGCGGGATTACTTGAGGAAATATAAGCGATTAGCAAACGCATAACTGTTTGAATATTATATGAAAAAAAAGCAAATTATGAAATGCAAAAGTACACTAATATGCAACAAAGAAAAACAATGTCAGTAATTATTTAGATGAAAGCCCGAAAACCCATTATCAAACAGCATGCATATCCCAGTCGACGCTTCCAAATGTAAATCAAGATTTAAAGAATATATGAAAATACAACAAACTACAGTATACTAAATATCAAAATGCAAGATGAATTTGCACTCATATAACCATGCACGTGATATTCGGCCTTATAGCAGTGAACGTTCATGAATGTGTGTGCATGCATACATGCTTCAGTGGGTGAATGGATTTCTTTCAAGAGGAGACATTACAAACAAAACGACAGAGAGAAAACAAAATAAGATAATCATCACATGTGCCTGTTTCTTAGAAAACAGTCAATATTGGACTTTTTTTTTTAATTATATTTTGAATATGGACTTTCCATATCCATTTCTGATTTAGGAATGCTTTGAGGCCAATCTCAAAATTAGGCAAACAAATATAGCTACATTTATTTTTTTCTCTGAAAAGGACGTGTGTGTGTGTGTGTGTGTGTGTGTGTGTGTGTGTGTGTGTGTGTGTGTGTGAGACAGAGAGAAAAGAGAGAGAGAGAGAGAGAGAGAGAGAGAGAGAGAGAGAGAGAGAGAGAGAGAGAGAGAGAGAGAGAGAGAGAGATGCGAGCTTCATAATCTATCGGTATTTTAAAATTAGTATTAATTATGGATTTGCAGTATTATCTCATGTGAATTTTTGTCGCAAAGCGACTATATTTCACCACCTTCATTATTTCATGGGCACTGTCGCAAAGTATTGTCGCAAACTGCAATATTTCATGGATAGCAGTAACATGTCATGAATGTATGTCATGAGATATTGTCGTGCGATCACTTTTCACATGGAATACGGTCGCTACTGCATTTTCCCATGTGAATTACTGCCGCTGCTACACTATTTCACATGAATTACTGTCGCTACTACACAATTTCACGTGAAATACTGTAGTAGCGACCCTATTTCACGGCGACACTATTTAATACAACACCGGCACCGCGACTAAGCAATTATTGTCGTCAGTAGGGGGCTAGTAGGTGTGTGTGTCCTGCGTATGTTAGATCAGAACAGGCGCCACTGAACACCACCGAAGTGACTCGGCAGCAGTACAGTGTCTACTCCGGTGGGTTTGCCTCTTAACGGTTTTGACATTGACTGCTCCCTGTGGATTGTTGGTGCCGGGGCTGCGGCGGGGCCGACCGGGCCGTGGCTGTGGACGGGGTGTCGGAATGAGCAACGTGGGTGCACTGCCTCCGAGGTGGCGCAGAGTTTGGGACAGGAAAAAAAAAATGCAATCGCTTCTGCCACCTTTGCTTTTGTACATTGTGATGACGTTAGCATCCCTCATGTCTTATGGTACTTCGCCATCACTCCAGCAGAGGCAGAGGATTTCATGCAACTTGGTGATGAGTGTCTCTTTACAGCACTTCAGTACTTCAGTGGGAATACGGTCTTTCCCTGGTGCCTTGCCAGAGGCAAGAGAGTCGGGGCTTCGTTGAGTTTGTCTCTGGTTGGTTCTCTGTCAAGCTCTTCCAGCTCTGGTAGGCGCTCTATGGCACTCAGGGCATCTTCTGTGACTACATTTTCCCTTGCATATAGCTCAGTGTAGTGTTCTACCCAGTGCCCCATCTGTTGTTCTCTGTCCTGAATTACCTCCCCTGTAGCTGATTTTAAAGGGGCAGATTATTATTATTATCATCATCATCATCATCATCATTAGTAGTAGTAGTAATAGCAGTAGTAGTAGTAGTATCTATTTTTATTATTATTATGATTGTGATAGTAGTTGTAGTACCATACCAGAATGGCTATTACTCTGATGATGATGATGAATTTATTGTTATTATCATTATCATCATTATCATTATAGTAGTAGTAGCAGCAGCAGCAGCAGTAGTAGTAGTAATAGTAGTAGTAGTGGTGGTCGTATCTTATCACCATGACTATCGTTATTATTATTATTATTATTATTTATTATATTATTATTATTGTGTGTTGTTGTTGTAGAAGTTAGTGGTATTGTTAGTGTTGTTGTTATTGTTTTTGTTGTAAATAACTGACAGATCTCCATGCCAGATCTCCTCACGACAGCTACAAACAGAGAGCCTGGCGAGAAATGGTGGCTGCCTCATACCTCCCCCCAACGACCCCAGCGGTCAGGGGGAATAACTGACTGAACTGACAGTCAATGCCTATAAAATCATGCTGGCATCTCTTTGTTGAATTGGAGCGCGTAAGATTTCTGTGTTTGTACAATTGATAGAATCTCTCTCTCTCTCTCTCTCTCTCTCTCTCTCTCTCTCCTCTCTCTCTCTCTCTCTCTCTCTCTCTCTCTCTCTCTCTCATTCATCAATCCCTGCCATATTCTGAGTTGAAAATAAAAGTGCAGTTGGAATATATCAACAAAACCGTATGGTGACGAGAATATAGAGTGATACTGATGTTCGATTTGAAAGGAGTTCAAATGGAACATCTGATAAACAGGAATCAAAACTGAAAACCTGGATAGCACTTCCAAAGAGAGTGACAAAAGGGGTTTTTGCCCCAGATAGTTTAGAGATCGGACCGAAACAAGTAAAACACCAAGTTGAGCGAGGTTGTGCGTGCATAGCTTGCATGGACTGCATGAACATAACTCACGTACCTGTTGCGGGCTGATTTTTTTTTCATAGTCACTGTTGACATGTCGTTTGCCATGTGGAGGTATGCATACATTAAGCCTATGGAGATAGGGGAATAGGAGGTTTAATATAATTATGTCATGAATTGAAAACTTAACAATCTTTAGATATGTTTGCTACAGAACAATAATCAAAGTCTACAGTCTTTCTTTGATGAAGGGATAAGGTATTTCTGTTGTGAATATGATGTATTCAGTTGGAATTAACAGTTAGCATGGATTGCTATTTGTACCTTTGGTCAGTAGTTTCTCTTAGAAAGAAGTTAAATGAGAAATACTTTGTTGATGGATAATCACACATACACACACACACACACACACACACACACACACACACACACACACACACACACACACACACACACACACACACACACACACACACACACACACACACACACAACATATGCTCTCTCTAAAATGATATGTTTATGTGTGGTGTGACCGATAATGACATACAGTTAATAATAAAATCATTTATTTTGTAGGATTGTATGCTTGTGTCATTAAATTGTCATCAATCATAATTGTAAGTTGATCTCAAATCATTCTGGTTGCTATTTCAAGAAAAGGGATATAGAGGAAATGGGTCTGATGAGGGTAATAAAAAGGAATCCTTTCCTGTCAAATGCCATTGATAAGGGTAACAAAGTGGAATTGTTTCTTACCGTTTCTGATAAGGGTAGTAAACCGAAATCTTTTCTTGGTTAGCGTTTCATGCAAACGTTTTATGTCTACGTCGTTGTCTTTGACCACTTAGGATAATATGGCTAATTTTCATGGCCTGTGCTTGGACTTTGGGGCAGAACGGGAGGTTTCATGAGGACAAAAAGTTTCATGGCCATGGGCACTGAAAGAGGGAGGATGAACAAAGTTTTTAAGACGGTTTAAACTGTGCAACTGAAGTTTTTTGAAATTATTTTTTTTTTTTTTTTTTTTTTTTTTTGCCTCGATCCGATGAGTAGATTAAAAAGGAAGGCAGTCACATACTTTCAGTAAATACCAATTAGATAATTTGAAACATAATATGGTTTATTCCGGACATCCAACACCAATAGTCAATCTTTTCAGATGGAGACTTTCGATAAGATAGTTTAAAAGACAAATACACACACTGACGATGTTTTGGCAGGGGACTACGGTATCGATGATGTGGAACGACAGCTTGCTTAACATCACATCAAAACAAAATCTTTACACTGGAAGAAACTTTGCCTCCGCCTACCTTCAAAATGAGGTGACGCACGCTCTTTGGCAGATTGTCCCCCCTGTTTTGCTGTTTTCAGTTTGTTATGGTAACGTGATGACCGTGTTGGTGATGCGAGGAATGCGGACCTCAGAGTCCACTGGTTGTCTGTCTGTGTACTTCACTGCTCTGGCTGTGTCCGACTCCATCTTACTCTGCTTCTTTGTGTTATTTTACTGGCCAGAAAGGGCCTTCAACGTCCCAGTGGCTTATTTCCACGACCTTTCCTGCAAGACCGTCTACTTCCTGTGTTTTACATCCGGCATGACGTCGGCGTGGTTCCTGATGGCGATGACAGGGCAGCGGCTGACGTCGGTGCTCTGCCTCACCGTGTTGCAGTTCTCTGCACTGTGAGAAGAGGGAAGATCCTCACTGTCGCTCTAACAGCTGTCTCTTGTGTCATCAATTCATACATATTAATTAGTTACCGCGTGGTGCTTGTAGAAGATGATTACGAAGTATGCGTAAGTACTGATCAAGAGACTGCAGACATATACAGATATCTGGATCTTCTATTGTCTTCAGCAATTCCTTTCATCTTTCTAATCATGGCCAACTCTGTGTTGGTCTACAGAGTCATACAGTCTGTTCAGTTGTCTCGCAGAATGATGCAGAGAGACGAACTCAAGGCAGCCTCACGATCAGTACAAGCTTCCTCCATGATGGTCACTCTGATTATGATCTCTGCAGCCTTCCTCCTGCTCACTCTACCTTTCCGCGGGCTTTCTGTTTACTTAGAAACGGTGGGGTTCTATGCGGGTGAAATCCAGGATGAAAGTCTGAATCAGAAGTTAGCGCTGGCAGAAACTGTGTGGTGTATTTTGCTGGGGATATCGAACACTGCGGTCAATTTTTACATTTACGTGTTGAGTGGTAGGAAATTCAGACAGGAAGCCAAACGGTACATGTGCCAGGCTTATAAAGTCAAGCAGATCGGAGCATCATCATCTTGAGTTCGAATTATGTGATTTGATACCAATCACGTGGTAAGTCTTCGTTCCAAAGTAGGCCAGGGTATCACATTTAACAGTTTTCTGTATTTTAATCTCTTTCTCTGAATATCCTTTTTCTGCTTAAACTTATTGTTCTCCTCCTCCTCCTTCACCTCTCATCCTCCTTCTCCTCCTCCTTCTCCACCTCCTTTTCCTCCTCTTTCTTGTTGCTGCTGCTGCTGTGTTGTTGTTGTTGTTGTGTTGTTGTTGTTGTTCTTCTTCTTCTTCTTCTTCTTCTTCTTCTTCTGCTCCTCCTCCTCCTCCTCCTCGGCCTCCTCCTCCTCCTCCTCCTTCTCCCCCTCCTCCTCCTTCTGCCATAGGTCACATGTACATCAAGTCTCGCTCCCAGGGCTGACCCCAGCGTCCAGCTCCTCTACAGGGCTGGTGTCGTATTCAGCAGCACAATCAATTGGGCCTGGACCGGAAATATGCTTCGCCTGTTTCTATATGACTGCATCGTTATACTGCTGCCGATTCAGAATAAAAATAATTCAACACTAATGTTTTTTTTTATCTCAAAGACTAGATATTTTAGTGAACAACTACGATCACTACTTTATAAACAGATAAACCAACTCTGACATTAAATTATGGGCAAAATAGTATTACACAGTATGGTTCTTCCTTTGAATATGAAATAACTGATAAAGATTTTTACAAAGATGAGGAGCATAGATGAAGAGTTCTGGTAAGCCAAAGAGCATATACAATTATGTCTATTAACAAATGTAGAAGCAATGTAGGCCCTTTGTAAATATATCTTGCTACGCATAGACACGCTGGATTATCCTAGTTTATGTCATTGAGTTTTTTTTGTTTTTTTTTCTTCAAAACAATAAATGTCGCAAAAATGTCGCAAGTAAAACTTGCAAAAAAAAAGTACTAACCAGAAAAAGGTATATGAATATGTTGTGGAATTAAATTTGTTCCCCAAAACAGACTACATTTATGGTGAATGCATTCCAAATGAATGCATTAAACGATGGAAAACCGTACATAATATTTGTTACACTAAAATAGATGTCACATAATCCGTAGTTGATGATATACACTTGAAAAATGTGACTGTGACCTGGCGCCAAAGCAAAGAAGCACTGACACAGAGCACATGCAGGAGAGCAGAGAGATGGGGAATGAAGACTTGGCAAGACGATCTAGAAAGGCTGTTTTCCTGATGCAGGTGTCAGTTAGGTAATACCCACAGACAGCAGGTGATTGATAACATAGCTCTGTGGCTACAGGTGGCTCCTGGCTAAAAAACAAAAGCAAAACAAAAAAAACAACACACACACACACACACACACACACACACACACACACACACACACACACACACACTACAGAAAAAGAAGAACAAACAAACAGACATACTGACAAACAAACAAACCAAAAGGAACAAGCAAAAAAACACATAGGCAAACACACACACACACACACACACACACACACACACACACACACACACGCACACACACACACACACACACACACACACACAAATAAACCAAAAACAAACAAACAAAACAAACAAAACCAAAAAAATAAATAAATAAATAAAAATAAATAAAAAAAAACCACAGACAAACAAACAAAAAAAGAACTACGGAAAAAAAGATTGGAATACGGCAGATGAGTCGAAATGTGGAGTAAGAGAACGAGGACAAGGGTAAGGGTGGGGAGGGGTCTCCGAACAGGTGATGCAGGGGCACTGGAAACGTAAACATAACTAGAAACAGAAATTTGAAGAGATTCGGCAAGACAATACAGAAAAAACAGATTACAAGATGGAACAGTGTTTTGTCTTGTGATCTGTTTGTCCATATTGTCTTGCAGAATCACTGGAAATCATTTTTTTTTTTAATCTGTTTCAATTTCTGCCTTCAGCCACCTCACTTTTAAACTAGTAATGGCAAACATTGTCAGAAGTGATGATTTGTGACGTCGTATCGTTTTCTACCAAATCACTGTGTTGATTGACGTGCCTGGTCAATGTATTTTTTTACAAGGGACTGTGTCGATCACAAGGTTGGTCTGACTGGATAAATGAGCATACCAGTGCGACCTGGCTTTTCTACTGCTCTCTTTATTGTTGTTATTCTGTTACTTCATCCTGACATGCAATATGTTTCATCAGCACCTCTATTTTGAACGTACTCAAGAGGAGGTGGTGGTGTTTGAATTGCATTTGTGTAACATCTGTCCTCCCTCGTTTGTCCCACTTACTATTTGCCTTCATGCCTGTGTAGCGTGTAGTCGTAACGCATGAGTCAAATCGGCAATTTAGCCTTCTTGTTCATAATTAGAATCACTGTCGTGTATTTCAACATCGTATTAACACAGAACCCATAGTGGATGGTGATACACATCAGTTGTGCAACTGACGGCGATATCAGAGGGTCGAGAAGAGCAGACAGCCTTGTCGTACGCCAACAGTTGCATGGAAGATGTCCCCTCTTCGGCGTTTCTTGGGCATTTATCTATTTCAGTTGTTTATTTTCATGTAATTACTGCTTTTTTTTTTTTTGCTGTCCCATCTTCTGTCCCGCCTAAGTGGCATTGCACCAACGCCACACATTCCTAGCACCCTGTCCACAGCCACAGCCCAGCCCGTCCTGCCGCAACCCTGGCACCGGGCAATCCCACAGGAACAGTCTGGGGCCAGACTACCAGCAATTCAGTGGTGGGGAGACCATCCCCAACCCAGCGGGTCGAAGGTGGCGGATGGCGAAACGGCCACCAGATGTGGAGGTTAGCTGTGAATAACCCAGGCTCGCCTGGACGAATAAGCAGCCCTGGACCAAACTGATCAAATTGAGTCTACAACATCTTCCACAAACCAGTTACCACTGACCTGTGTGCACTGGGTTTTTTTTTGTGTGTGTGTGTGTCATCTGACTGCCACGTTCTCTTATCACTGTCTGTTAATTAATAAGAGCAAACTCCTCAGAATAAACACAGTACTACTATCTACCACAGTAGTAGACACAAACAGAAATGGCGATAGAGTAAAACCTGTGCTATCTATATTCACACTGGACTAACAGCATTCCTGACAATCACCTGTGCCTAGTGGATTGCATGGGATTTTTTTTAGGTGCCGTAACTATCAAGTTTTCGGACTCCTTAAAAGTAACTGTTCTTCTGTATATTTACCTAAGTGTCCAGATGAATCTAATACCGAATGGATGAAAAATATCAAGAATGGTAATGGTAAACGGTTAGTAGGTTGGGATTGTAATGCTCATTCTCCTTTCTGGGAAAAAAAAGATTGCGCACAGGTTAGTAGTAATAGCTTTGTGGAAAAATGTTGTAGGCTCAACATTATGTTTACTCAATGATGGTTCTTACACCAGAGTTCCTAATGTATCTACACATAGACCTACTGCTATTGATTTAACCTTGGTTTCACATAAATGGCCTTGTCGTGTACATGCGAAACTTATAGTGAAAACTCTTGGAGTGAACACATACCAATCTTCATTACAATTAATCAATCCCCCTAATTTTGAAGACACAAAATCTGATGATACAGTCCCAAAGATTGGATTGTAGAATGCCAAGCGGTTTCAATTTTACAAAAACACTTAAAGATCTAGACTTAAGTTTGTCCCCAGATGATGATATTGATACAATATATGACATGTTTTGTACTTCTGTTCCAAAAAAGTGTCTGGTTTATGTATTTGTAAATTGAAGAATCATGGATCTAAACGGGGTAAAACATTTTGGTAATGTTTGGGTGGGGACTGAAAATTATGATAAAGACATTATGATGCGGAAACCTACAACCAACACAACAACAACAACAACAACAAGGCAACAACGGTAATGTAAGAGAATACGTGCACACTAAAAGAAAAAAGGCAAGAACAGAAAACGGGTAGATGAATAATTTAGGAAATTTGAATACACATATAGGTATATGATAATATATATATATTTATTTGTATATTATAAATTAGTATAATATATTGTTTGCACATTTCCATTATTTTCATCTACCGTTTTCGTTGTGTCTTGACTTTTTTAGTGTGCACGTTATCGCGTACTAACCGTTGTTGCGGTTGTTGTTTGGTGGTGTGGTTGTTTTTCCGCATGAGTTATTGGTGTTTGTTTTATCTAATTTCAGGGTCACCACCAAATCATTACCAGACACTTTTGGAACAGAAGTACAAAAACATGTAATATATTGTATCACACAAATATCAGGTCCTCTGGGAGTGTCGAACAAAAACCTTACATAGGTCTAGATTCATTTAGAAGTGTTTTTTTGTAAAATTGAAACCGATTGGCATTTCTACAATCCAAAGTCATTGGGACTGTATCATCAGAGTTTGTGTTTTCGTCTTCAAAATTAGGGGATTGATTAATTGTAATGAAATTGGTATTGTTCACTCCCAAGAGTTTCACTATAAGTTTTTCGCATGTACACGACAAAGCCATTTTATGTGAAACCAAGGTGTTAAATCAATAGCAGTAGGTCTATGTGTAGATACATTAGGAACTCTGGTGTAAGAACCATCATTGAGTAAACATAATGTGAGCCTACAACATTTTCCACAAAGCTATTTACTACTAACCTGTGCGCAAATCTTTTTTTTCCCAGAAAGGAGAATGAGCATTAAAATCCCAACCTACTAACCATTTACCATTTACCATTCTTGAGATATTTTTCATCCATTCGGTATTAGCTTCATCTGGACCCTTAGGTAAATATACGGAAGCAACAGTTTACTTTTAAGGAGTCCGAAAACTTGATAGTTACGGCACCTAAAAATATCCCATGCAATCCACTAGGCACAGGGTTGTTGTCAGAAATACTGTAGTCCAGTGTGAATATAGATAGCACAGTTACTCTATCGCCATTTCTGTTTTTGTGTCTACTACTGGTGGATAGTAGTACTGTTTTATTCTGAGGAGTTTGCTCTTATTAATATTAACAGTAATAAGAGAACGTGGCAGTCAGATGAGACACACACACACACAAAAAAAAAAACCCAGTGCACACAGGTCAGTGTAGTAACTGGTTTGTGGAAGATGTTGTAGACTCAATTGGTCAGTTGGTGGCCAGGGCTGCTTATTCGTCCAGGCGAGCCTGGGTTATTCACAGCTAACCTCCACATCTGGTGGCCGTTTCGCCATCCGCCCCCTTCGACCCGCTGGGTTGGGGATGGTCTCCCCCCCACTGAATTGCTGCTGGTAGTCTGGCCCCCCAGACTGTTCCCTGTGGATTGCTGTGCCAGGGTGTGCGGCAGGACGGGCTGGGCTGTGGCTGTGGACAGGTGCTCGGAATGTGTGGCGTTGGTGCAATGCCACTTAGGAGGGACAGAAGATGGGACAGCAAAAAAAAAAAAAAAAATTCAATGATATAATTACATGAATTGAAAAATAAACAACTGAATAGATAAATGCGCCAAAGAAACACCCGAAGATGAGGGGACATCTCTCCATGCAATGTGGGCGTAGACCAAGGCTGTCTGCTCTTATCGACCCTCTGATATCGCCGTCCGTTGCACAACTGATGTGTATCACCAATCCACTATGGGTTCTGTGTTAATACGATGTTGAAATACACGACAGTGATTCTAATTTATGAACAAGAAGGGGAAATTGCCGATTTGACTCATGCGTTACGACTACACGCTACACAGGCATGAAGGCAAATAGTAAGTGGGACAAACGAGGGAGGACAGATGTTTACAATGCAATTCAAAACACCACCACCTCCTCTTGAGTACGTTCAAAATAGAGGTGCTGATGAAATTCCTGGATATATGGCATGTCAGGATGAAGGTAACAGAATAACAACAATAAAGAGAGGCAGTAGAAAAAGCCAGGTCGCACAGATATGCTCATTTATCCAGTCAGACAACCTGTGATCGATACAAACCGTCGTAAAACACACATTGATAGGCCTTTCAATCAACACAGTGCTTTGGTAGAAAACGATACGACGGACCACAAATCATCACTTCTGACAATGTTTGCATTACTAGTTTCAAAGTGAGGTGGCTGAAGGCGGAAATTGAAACAGATTGTTTAAAAAAAATGATTTCCAGTGATTCTGCAAGACAATATGGACAAACAGATCACAAGACAAAACACTGTTCCATCTTGTAATCTGTTTTTCTGTATTGTCTTTGCCGAATCTCTTCAAATTTCTGTTTCTAGTTATGTTTACGTTTCCAGTGCCCCTGCATCACCTTGTTCGGAGACCCCTCCCCACCCTTACCCCTTGTCCTGAGTTCTCTTACTCCACATTTCGACTCATCTGCCGTATTCCAAATTATTATTTTCCGTAGTTTTTTTTTTGTTTGTTTGTCTGTGGATTTTTCTTTTATTAGTTTTATTTATTTTTGGTTTTGTGTTTGTTTGTTTGTGTTTGTTTTTTTGTTTTATTTGTGTGTGTGTGTGTGGTGTGGTGTGTGTGTGTGTGTGGTGTGTGTGTGTGTTGTGTGTGTGTGTGTGTGTGTTTTGCCTATGTGTTGTTTGCTTGTTTCCTTTTGGTTTGTTTGTTTGTCAGTATGGTCTGTTTGTTTGTTCTTCTTTTTCTGTAGTGTGGTGTGTTTGGTGTGTGTGTGTGTGGGTGTGTTGTGTTGTGTGTGTGAGTTGTTGTGTTTTGTTTTGCTTTTGTTTTTAGCCAGGAGCCACCTGTAGCCAAAGAGCTATGTTATCAATCACCTGCTGTCTGTGGGTATTACCTAACTGACACCTGCATCAGAAAACAGCCTTTCTAGATCGTCTGCTGTGCCAAGTCTTCATTCCCCATCTCTCTGCTCTCCTGCATGTGCTCTGTGTCAGTGCTTCTATTTGCTTTGGCGCCAGGCCGCCAGTCACAGTCACATTTTCAAAGTGTATATCATCAACTACGGATTATGTGACATCTATTTTAGTGTAACAAATATTATGTACGGTTTCCATCGTTTAATGCATTTCATTTGGAATGCATTCACCATAAATGTAGTCTGTTTGGGGAACAAATTTAATTCACAACATATTCATATACTACCTTTTTCTGGTTAGTACTTTTTTTTGCAAGTTTTACTTGCGACATTTTTTGCGACATTTATTGTTTGAAGAAAAAAAAAAAAATGACATAAACTAGGATAATCCAGCGTGTCTATGCGTAGCAAGATATATTTACAAAGGGCCTACATTGCTTCCTACATTTGTTAATAGACATAATTGTATATGCTCTCTGGCTTACCAGAACTCTTCATCTATGCTCCTCATCTTTGTAAAAATCTTTATCAGTTATTTCATATTCAAAGGAAGAACCATACTGTGTAATACTATTTTGCCCATAATTTAATGTCAGAGTTGGTTTATCTTTTATAAAGTAGTGATCGTAGTTGTTCACTAAAATATCTAGTCTTTGATATAAAAAACATTAGTGTTGAATTATTTTTATTCTGAATCGGCAGCAGTATAAACGATGCAGTCATATAGAAACAGGCGAAGCATTTTTCCGGTCCAGGCCCAATTGATTGTGCTGCTGAATACGACACCAGCCCTGTAGAGGAGCTGGACGCTGGGGTCAGCCTGGGAGCGAGACTTGATGTACATGTGACCTATGGCAGAAGGAGGAGGAGGGGGAGAAGGGGGATGGAGGAGGAGGCCGAGGAGGAGGAGAGAGGAGGAGCAGAAGAAGAAGAAAGAAGAATCAAGAAGAAGAAGAACAGCAACAACGACAACAACAACAACACACATACAACCAGCAGCAGCAACAACAAGAAAAGAGGAGGAAAAGGAGGTGGAGAAGGAAGAGGAGGAGAATGGAGGATGAGGTGAAGGAGGAGGAGGAGAACAATAAGTTTAAGCAGAAAGGAATATTCAGAGAAAGAGAGATTAAAATACAGAAAACTGTTAAAATGTGATACCTGGCCTTAGTTTGGAACGGAGACTTACCAACGTGATTGTATCAAATCACATAATGAATTCGAAACTCAAGATGATGATGCTCCGATCTGCTTGACTTTATAAGCCTGGGGGGGCACATGTAACCCGTTTGGCTTCCTGCCTGAATTTCCTACCACTCAACACGTAAATATAAAAATTGACCGCAGTGTTCGATATCCCCAGCAAAATACACACAGTTTTCTGCCAGCGCTAACTTCTGATGATTCAGACTTCATCCTGGATTTCACCCGGCACATAAAACCCCCACCGTTTTCTAAGTAAACAGAAAAGCCCGCGTGAAAGGGTCGAGTTAGGCAGGAGGAAGGCTGCAGAGATCATAATAAGAGTGCCATCATGGATGGAAGCTTGTAACTGATCGTGAGGCTGCCTTGTGAGTTTGTCTCTCTGCATCATTTGCGCGAGACAACGAACAGGGACTGTATGACTCTGTAGACCCAACACAGTAGCTGTGGCCATGATTAGAAAGAATGAAAGGAATTGCTGAAGGACATAGAAGATCCAGATATCTGTATATGTCTGCAGTGTCTCTTGATCAGTACTACACGCATCTTCGTAATCATCTTCTACAAGCACACGCGGTAACTAATTAATATAGTATGAATTGATGACACAAGAGACAGCTGTTAGAGCGACAGTGAGGATCTTCCCTCTTCTTTCACAGTGCAGAGAACTGAAACATCGGTGAGGCAAGAAGCACACCGACGTCAGCCGCTTGCCCTGTCATCGCCATCAGGAACCACCGCCGACGGTCATGCCGTGATGTAAAACACAGGAAGTAGACGGTCTTTGCAGGAAAGGTCGTGGAAATAAGGTGCCACTGGGACGTTGAAGGCCCTTTCTGGCCAGTAAATAAACACAAAGAAGCAGAGTAGTATCTGGAGTCGGACACAGCCAGAGCAGTGAAGTACACAGACAGACAACCAGTGGACTCTGAGGTCCGCATTCCTCGCATCACCAACACGGTCATCACGTTACCATATAACAACCTGAAAACAGCAAAAACAGGGGGGTACAATCTGCCAAAGGAGCGTGCGTCACCTCATTTTGAAGGTAGGCGGAGGCAAAGTTTCTTCCAGTTTAAAGATTTTGTTTTTTGATGTGATTGTTAAGCAAGCTGTCGTTCCACATCATCGATACCGTTAGTCCCCTGCCAAAACATCGTCAGGTGGTGTGTATTTGTCTTTTAAAACTAATTCTTATCGAAAGTCTCCATCTAAAAAGATTGACTATTGGTGTGGGGATGTCCGGAATAAACCCATATTCTGATGTAAACTTATCTAATTGCACTATTTAACTTAAAGTATGTGACCACCTTCCTTTTTAATCTACTCATCGTATCGAGGCAAAAAGCAGTTATAACCCGTTTTAAAAACTTTGTTTCATCCTCCCTCTTTCAGTGCCCATGGCCATGAAACTTTTTGTCCTCATGAAACCTCCCGTTCTGCCCCAAAGTCCCTAAGCACAGGCCATGAAAATTAGCCCATATCATCAGAAGTGGTCAAAGACAACGACGTAGACATAAAACGTTTTGCATGAAACGCTAACCCAAGAAAAGAATTTCGATTTACTACCCTTATCAGATAATGGTAAGAAACAATTCACTTTTGTTACCCTTATCAAATAGCATTTGGACAGGAAATGATTCCTTTTTATTACCCTCATCAGACCCATTCCTCTATATCCCTTTCTTGAAATAGCAACCAGCAATGATTTGAGATCAACTTACAGTCTGATGATGACAATTTATAGGACACCAACATACAATCCTACAAAATAAATGATTTCATTATTAACTGTATATCATTATCGTTCACACCCACACCATAAAACTATCTTTTAGAGACGAGCATATGTGGTGAGTGTCCATGTGTGGTGTGTGTGGGGGTGTTGTGTGTGTGTGTGTGTGGTGTGTGTGTGGTGTGTGTAGTGTGGTGTGTGTGACGTGTGTGTGTGTGTTGGATGTGTGTTTATCTCCATCACAAACGTTATTTTTCATTTTAACTTCTGTCTAAGAAAAACTACTGATCGAAGGTACAAATAGCAATCAACATGCTAACTGGTGTAATTCCAATCTGTAATACATCATATTCCAACAGAAATGAATACCTCTATCCATTCATCAAACAAAAAATGACCTGTAGGACTTTGATTATTGTGTTCTGTAGTGTAAAACATATCTAAAGATTGTTTTTAAGTTTCAATTCATGACATGTCCAGCTTATGTTGTGAACCTCCTATTCCCCTATCTCCATCTAGGCTTAATGTATATGCATACCTTTACATGGCAAACGACATGTCAACAGTGACTATGAAAAAAAACAATCAGCCCGCAACAGGTACGTGAGTTATGTTCATGCAGTCCATGCAAGCTATGCACGCCACAACCTCGCTCAACCTATGGTGTTTTACCTTGTTTCCGGTCACCGTCGATCTCTAAACTATCTGGGGCAAAAAAAACCCTTTTGTCACTCTCTTTGAAGTGCTATCCCACGCGTTTTTCAGTTTGATTCCTGTTTATCAGATGTTCTCATTTGAACTCCTTTCAAATCGAACATCAGTATCACTCTATATTCTCGTCACCATATCGGTTTTGTTGATTATTCCAACTGCACACTTTATTTTCAAATCAGACATCGGCAGGGATTGATGATGAAGATGAGAGAGTCGAGAGAGAGATGAGGAGGTAGAGACGGCCAGGAGCGAGAGAAGAGAGACGACCTTCGAGCGGCTTCTGTGTGAGAGAGACGAGAGTGGATGAGAGAGAGGAGATAGAGAGAGAGAGAGATTCTATCAATTTGTACAAACACAGAAATCTTACCGCTCCAATTCAACAAGAGAGGCCATAGCATGACTTTTATAGGCATTGACGGTCAGTTTCAGTCATGTTATTCCCCGTGGTGACCGCTGGGGTCGTTGGGGGGAGGGTGTCGGTATGAGGCGCCGCACCATTTCGTCTTTACCGGCTCTCGCACCAATTTTGTAGCTGTCTGTGTGGAGATCTGGATGGAGAGCTGGCAGGTTTATTCTACACCCGTTATTAAAACAAATAGACCCCACCAACATAACAATACTAACCATAACTTCTACACTTTACAACACCAATCAATAATAATATAAGAATATAAAGAATAATAAGAATAATAAACGATAGTCATGGTGATAAGATACGACCACTACTACTACTATTACTACTACTACTGCCTGCTGCTGTACTATCTACTATATTGATAATTGATGATAATGATAATAACAATAAAAATCATCATCATCATCAGAGTAATAGCCATTCTGGGTATGGTACTACAACTACTATCACAATCATAATAATAATAAAAAAGATTATTATACTACTATGCTATTACTACTACTACTACTACTGATGATAGATGATGATGATGAATGATATAATATAATAATCTGCCCGTTTAAACTCAGCTACAGGGGAGGGTGCATTCAGCAGGACAGAGAACAAAACAGATGGGGGCACTGGGTAGAGACACATACACTGAGCTATATGCAAGGGAAAATGTAGTCAAGAAGATGCCCTGAGTGCCATAAGAGCGCCTACCAGAGCTGGAAGAGCTTGACAGAGAACCAACCATAGACAAAACTCAAACGAAGCCCCGGACTCTCTTGCCTCTGGCAAGGCACACCAGGGAAAGACGTGTATTCCCACTGAAGTACTGAAGTGCTGTAAAGAGGGACACTCATCACCAAGTTTGCATGAAATCCTTCTGCCTCTGCTGGAGTGATGGCGAAGTACCATAAGACATGAGGGATGTCTAACGTCATCACAATGTAACAAAAGCAAAGGTGGCAAGAGAAGCGATTGCATTTTTTTTTCCTGTCCCAAATTCTCTGCGCCACCTCGGAGGCAGTGCACCCACGTTGCCTCATTCCGACACCCCGTCCACCAGCCACGGCCCGGTCGGCCCCGCCGCAGCCCGGCACCAACAATCCACAGGGAGCTCAGTCAATGTCAAACCGGTAAGAGGCAAACCACCGGAGTAGACACTGTACTACTGCTGTCCGAGGTCACTTCGGTGGTGTTCAGTGGGCGCCTGTTTCTGATCTAACATACGCAGACCACCACCTACTAAGCCCCCTACTGACGACAATAATTGCTTTAGTCGCGGTGCCGGTGTTGTATAAATAGTGTCGCCGTGAAATAGGGTCGCTAATTTACAGTATTTCACGTGAAATTGTGTAGTAGCGACAGTAATTCATGTGAAAATAGTGATGAAATATTGCAGTTTGCGACAATATTTTGCGACAGTGCCCATGAAATAATGAAGGTGGTGAAATATAGTCGCTTTGCGACAAAAATTCACGTGAGATAATACTGCATATCCATAATTAATACTAATTTTAAAATACCGATAGATTATGAAGCCCGCATCTCTCTCTCTCTCTCTCTCTCTCTCTCTCTCTCTCTCTCTCTCTCTCTCTCTCTCTCACTCTCTCACACACACACACACAACACACACACACACACACACACCACACACACACACACATACTTTTCAGAGAAACAAATAAATGTAGCTATGTTTGTTTGCTAAAATTTTGAGATTGGCCTCAAAGCATTCCTAAATCAGAATGGATATGGAAAGTCCATATTCAAAATATAATTAAAAAAAAAAGTCCAACATTGACTGTTTTCTAAGAAACAGGCACATGTGATGATTATCTTATTTGTTTTCTCTCTGTCGTTTTGTTTGTAATGTCTCCTCTTGAAAGAAAATCCATTCACCATGAAGCATGAATGCATGCACACCACATTCATGAAACGTTCACTGCTATAAGGCCGAATATCACGTGCATGGTTATATGAGTGCAAATCATCTGGCATTTTTGATATTTAGTATACTGTAGTTTGTTGTATTTCATATATTCTTTAAATCTGATTTACATTTGGAACG
>JADBJO010025951.1:20000-23129 GCA_016801955.1 Conus betulinus | reverse complement strand
CTCTCCTTCTCTCCTCTCTCTCTAAATATATATATATATGCAAACACACACACCCACACACACAAGAGTTTCAAGGTAGTCTGAAAGCCTGGGTGTTTTCCAGTTTGCCCTCTGTGCCTTTCTGGCTCCGTTCGACGAGGATTGAACCGAGGTAATGCGTCTGGTGTTCAGATCTGACGTGATTCACCGTCTCATACCTCGCCTTGTGGCATTGCTGAGGTCTGTGGGAGGTCTGTCGTGGGGTGCTTTCTGGCAGTGACTGCATTCTTCCCGTGGATGAGGAGTCTGGTTTTCATTGTGTGGGTTGGCGCATTTGTTTAGTTGTTGAGTTCTGACTCAAAGTCCGTCATGGAATTGGGCAGGGGGGGGTGGGGGATATTCTGGAAGCAAGGAACTATGGTGTTCGGTGCCTTTCTTGGGTTGGATCCGTCTGTGGGATACAGCAGGGGATGATCGGACACTTAGACGCCCAGATGGTTTTGCCATTCTGGATTAGGAGTTGTTAGGACGGTTCTTTTCTAAAACTATGGTATTGGTCAGGCTTTAATTGCTCAATATTCTGTTCAAAAAGCATTTAGTTTCGACGACAAAGCTGAAGATGCACAGGTCGCTACGTTGCTGAACCTCTGTATGGATGCGGAACTTTGTGATTTGTGTAGATGGAGACATAATAGAGGTATGTCTCTGGTGCGAGCATTCACATCACAAGGTCTTGGTGGATCTGTGTGTTTTCCATGGGATGTGTTGTGCGGTCACATCATGAGGGCACTGCTCATGAGTGCTTTTCAGTGTGGACACCACAGATGCCGGTGGTTTGGTGTATGGAACACAGAGCCACTGGCTTTCCAGTGTGAGGCATGGCTGCGCTGGTTCCCAGTGTGGGGGTATCTGTGGAACAAAGGTACAGAACAGTGGTACTAGGGGAGATGCTTCAGGAAAGGTCTGTTGTTCCTGAAATATTTCCTAGTGATCACCTGGTACTTGCTGAGTATCTTGTGTTGTACACAGAGCCTGTCAGGGTGATCAGATCGTGTGGCCCATACAGAACGTCCCGTGGAACTGATGCCCGAAGCTAGTTCCACAAGACGTTTCTGTTGATGTGCACTCACAAGGAATGTCTGGAACTGCCCATGGAACTGCCCCAATTTGTGCTGTGCTTGCTTGACACAACTCGGGTTTCTCATCCGGACAGATCATTCAACAACGTTCCTGTGTGTTTTGGTTTTGTCAGTCACTGGATGATGGCTTGGATCAGTTTATGAGCTGGACGCACTTTAAAGCCTGATCAGAAAATTAATGGGTGCAGTTAACTGCAAATGTATGTATCTACGTCTCTGGTGTCACCAGCGTTGTTAACTCTGGAAGACCTCCTTCGCCAGTGCTTCATCAGACAAGGTGATAACTTGCTGGGTGATCAGAGTAGCTGGTCGTCTTCAGCTGTGTTTCGTTGATAGATACAGTCAGAGGAGCTACTGTACATTCTGGGATCAGTTTGCGTGGAATCTTCATTTCAGAAGGGACCAAGAAGCAAGAGGGCATCAGTTAATACATCAACGACCAGCTGAGGGCGCCAGACTACTCACGTCACAGGAGAATGCAGTCACTGGAAGAACCATAACCTCACCGCTGTTACCTGAAAGTTCTTTAAGGATGACTTCTCTCAGGTTGTCGGTCCCGTCACCGAGTCATGTATGGGAAAGTGTTCCCTGTCAGGTCTGCGTTCTGGAGAGATGTCCCAGTGCAGATCCTAGCGGGATGGAAGGTGTGTGTGGGTGTGGGGGGGTGATAGGGTAAGGTAATGCCAGAAAAGACTAGGCTAGAAATTACTGAGGTCGTGAGACTGGCTCGCCTCTGTGGCAGATGTCAAGCACCGGAAGTTTTCACCACTCTTACCTAATCGCTGGCCTGTCATTTGGGTGAGGAGTAAATGCCTGTGTGAACTCGGGAACTGCCAGGGTCACTGAGAATGCCCAGAGCCCACGCTGTCAGGACTGGTGGTGGGAGACCTGTCGCCAACAGTATTCCGTGGCCAGGTAAGTCTGTGCTGATTTCTCGTTATTGAGGAAGGTTTATTTTCTGCATAACGATAAAACACATGTTTTTTTTTCACAGAATGACTATCGGTAGAAAATAACTTTGTAAAATATCGATCTCTGCTGCATTAAAGCCATAGTGTTTCCACATATTTCAAATTCTGTAGAAGAGGATCGTTTTCTTGTGCAGGTTTGTTGTCCGTTCTTAAGGTTCAGTTTCCTCCTTTTGTGAGCTTCATGTTGTTCCGTTCACAGAGTGCAGTGTCCTTGTAAGGATTTTTCTTTGGCAGGGGTTAGTGTCCCCTTTGGACAGGGAGTAGCGCCTTAGCGTGTCCTTTTTAATGACTTGTTGACATGTTTGCTGGGGTTGAGCATCCTTTTTGATGGGGTTTAAGGTCTTCCTTCCGATATCATCGTTTTCTTCGTTAGATATCTTCGGCCGTGGAACAGTCCCATTTCCTTTACTAGGGATTGATGATCTTGTTCAAATGAGTTTTACTGTCATCATCTTTCTCAGTGTGCGTGCCTCCTCTTCGCAGGGTTTACTGTGTTCTCTTTCAGGATTTAGTGTCCCTAACCTGGGGATAAGCGACTTGGTTTTTTAGTCGAGATTCAACCTTGAGGCTTTTTAATTGACATTAAACTTTAGTTGGTGGTGGCAGGACTGTAGAGGATGACCATTGTCCAGACTCGGCACCGAGCCACTGTGGGACCAAAGGACACCGTCACTCCGTTTTGTTTGGACTCCATACCGCAGAGAACAAGGTATGACAGCTGAGCACGTGATAAGAGTTAATTCATTCTGGAACAAATTTCAAAAGGAATTGAAAGTAAATCCGCCAAATAACAGGAAAAATAAATTTGGAGACAAAAATACGGCACGTTTTGACATCTTTGGTCTTGTTTAGGCAATAACGGACAAATTACGAGACTAATAAAGCGTTTCGAATCTTTGTCTTCTTTAGGCAAGAGAATAACGGACAAATACAAGACAAACTACGACTCGTTTGGATTTCTTTGGTCGTCTTCAGGCAAGACAGCCACATTCAGGACAGTGGAAGACGGACGTTGACAGGACCAGATCGTCCGCCAGCAG
>JADBJO010025951.1:15000-17500 GCA_016801955.1 Conus betulinus | reverse complement strand
GTTAGGACGGGTCTTTTCTAAAACTGTGGTATTGGTCAGGCTTTCATTGCTCAATATTCTGTTCAAACGCATTTAGTTTCTGACAAAGCTGAAGATGCACAGGTCGCTACGTTGCTGAACCTCTGTATGGATGCGAACTTGTGATTGTGTGTAACTGGAGACATAATAGAGGTATGTCTCTGGTGCGAGCATTCACATCACAAGGTCTTGGTGGATCTGTTTTCTCCATGGGATGTGTTGTGCGGTCACATCATGAGGGCACTGCTCATGAGTGCTCTTCAGTGTGGACGCCACAGATGCCGGTAGTATGGTGTATGGAACACAAAGCCACTGGCTTTACAGTGTGAGGCATGGCTGCGCTGGTTCCCAGTGTCGGGTATCTGTGGAACAAAGGTACAGAACAGAGGTACTAGGGGAGATGCTTCAGGAAAGGTCTGTTGTTCCTGAAGTATTTCCCTAGTGATCACCTGGTACTTGCTGAGTATCCTGTGTTGTACACAGAGCCTGTCAGGGTGATCAGATCGTGTGGCCCTTACAGAACGTCCCGTGGAACTGATGCCCGAAGCTAGTTCCACAAGACGTTTCTGTTGATGTGCACTCACAAGGAATGTCTGGAACTGCCCATGGAACTGCCCCAATCTGTGCCGTGCTTGCTTGACACAACTCGGGTTTTTCATCCAGACAGATCATTCATCAACGTCCCTGTGTGTCTTTGGTTTTGTCAGTCACTGGATGATGGCTTGGATCAGTTTATGAGCTGGGCGCACTTTAAAGCCTGATCAGAAAATTAATGGCTGCAGTTACTGCGAATGTATGTATCTACGTCTCTGGTGTCACCAGCGTTGTTAACTCTGGAAGACCTCCTTCGCCAGTGCTTCATCAGACAAAGTGATAACTTCCTGGGTGATCAGAGTAGCTGGTCGTCTTCAGCTGTGTTTCGTTGATAGATACAGTCAGAGGAGCTGCTGTACATTCTGGGATCAGTTTGCGTGGAATCTTCATTTCAGAAGGGACCAAGAAGCAAGAGGTATCAGTTAATACATCAACGACCAGCTGAGGGCGCCAGACCACTCACGTCACAGGAGAATGCAGTCACTGGAAGAACCATAACCTCACCGCTGTTACCTGAAAGTTCTTTAAGGATGACTTCTCTCGGGTTGTCGGTCGCGTCACCGAGTCATGTATGGGAAAGTGTTCCCTGTCAGGTCTGCGTTGTGGAGAGATGTCCCAGTCCAGATCCTAGCTGGATGGAAGGGGGGGGGGGGGGGGTAGGGGTGTAAGGTAATGCCCAAAAGACGAGGCTAGAAATTACTGAGGTCGTGAGATTGGCTCGCCCTGTGGCAGATGTCAAGCATCGGAAATTTTCACCACTCTTGTCACAATCGCTGGCCTGTCATTTGGGTGAGGAGTAAATGCCTGTGTGAACTCGGGAACTGCCAGGGTCACTGAGAATGCCTGGAGCCCTCACTGCCAGGACTGGCGGTGGGAGACCTGTCGCCAACAGTATTCCGTGGCCAAGTAAGTCTGTGCTGATTTCTCACTATTGAGCAAGGTTTTATTTTCTAGCAATCTGAAGCGATCAAAGCTAAGTGCATTTTCGTTATTTTGTCCGTCTTTATTTCACCTGAGGAAGACCTAAGAGGTCGAAACGCGTTGTGTGTTGTCTTGTGACTCGTTTGTCCACGTTTCTCTGGGCGGTTCGCTGACATTTATTTAAGATTTGTTTAGATTTCCGCCTGCAGTCGTTTCACTTTGCAACTAGATTTATTTTCTGCATAACGATAAACACATGTTTTTTTTCACAGAATACCTAGCGGTAGAAAATAACTTTGTAAAATATCGATCTCTGCTGCATTACAGCCATAGTGTTACACATATTTCAAATCCTGTAGAAGGCGAGGATCGTTTTCTTGTGCAGGTTTGCTGTCCATTCTTCAGGTTTAGTTTCTTCCTTTCGTGAGCTTCATGTTGTTCCGTTCACAGAGTGCAGTGTCCTTGTAAGGATTTTTCTTTGGCAGGGGTTAGTGTCCCCTTTTGGACAGGGAGTAGCGCCTTAGCGTCTCCTTTTTAATGACTTGACATGTTTGCTGGGGTTGAGTATCTTTTTTGATGGGGTTTAAGGTCTTCCTTCCAATATCATCGTTTTCTTCGTTGGATATCTTCGGCCGTGGAACAGTTCTATTTCCTTTACTAGGGCTTGATGATCTTGTTCAACTGAGTTTTACTGTCATCTTCTTTCTCATTGTGCGTGCCTCCTTTTCGTAGGGTTTTACCGTTTCTTTCAGGGTTTTGTTTCCCAAACCTGGGGATAAGCGACTTGGTTTTTAGTTGAGATTCAACCTTGAGGCTTTTTAATTGACATTAAACTTTAGTTTGGTGGCAGGACTGTAGAGGATGACCATTGTCCAGACTCGGCACCGAGCCACTGTGGGACCAAAGGACACCGTCACTCTGTTTTGTTTGGACTCCATACCGCAGAGAACAAGGTATGACAGCTTGA
>JADBJO010025950.1:12500-23130 GCA_016801955.1 Conus betulinus | reverse complement strand
GTCGTGTGGTGTGTGTGCGTAAGTTGAAGAAAAAGAGGGTTCGGGGAGTGTGGCTGTCGACTGGACAATGCACTTCCCTAGGAAACGAAAAAGCCCAAGCTCCTTGGCTACATCTCACAAACATCAAGATGGACCCCATCCCCTTCTCCCGCCTCGTCTCCTCCAGGATGCGGAGGCTGGATTTAGTGGTAGCTTTTGGGATTCCAAGACACGCTTACGTTCATGCCGTGCATACAGCATGCGGTAAACGCACCTTGAAATGAATTAGCCGTTTCTGATTAATATTCTTCAGAATAACCCCCCCCCACACACACACACTCCCTTTATACGAACGGAAGGCTAAAAAGGAAGAATCACACATAAAATGAAACAAAAAGACAAACCATCAATCTCTTATGAACTGTACCGTGAATTTCGTACTTGATAATCTGTTATATAAAAAAAGTTATACAAAACAAAACATTACAACACGATGCTATGAAATAAACCATAAATCAGCTGCAAACTTTGCAACAGCCGCCTTGGCGAAGTAGGTTGCGTCGCGGAGCCCCAGCTTCGAGGTCGTAGGTTCGATTCCCTTCAGAGTCATGTGGGATGTGTCTGCCCCGAGCGGGCTCAGTTGGGAAAGACTGGGGACACACAGTCGAATTTCAACCACTTAATGGAGGCGACTCTGAGAGTGTTGCTCAAATTTCCTGGCCAACACTGCAGGGTTTGTATCTCTCGAGCCTGGTTAACGCCGGGATATATTATGAAAGGAAGCGTAGAGTACAGTCCTGCCATGCAGTCCGAGACCGAAATGGAAATCCGTAGCGTCATCTTCATCATCCTCATTCTCATCGATCGGTGTGAAAAAAAGTCCCAAAATTCTGTGGGCTCTTCATGCCCTGCTCTCATGTGACCTCAGTTTCGATGTCCTCTCCACGTCTGTGGCCTTGGTTTGGTTTCGTCGGGATCGTCCATCATAGCAAGGAGAGACTGGATTGTACACACGCTGCAGAAACCTGCCGGCAACATGACATGCCATGTCTTAGACTGGAATTGCCAGGGCAAATGAAAGGCTGGCCACCTAAAGAAGACGTGGTGAAGATTCTGTGAAGAGATGAAAATCACCGAGACACCTTCAGGAAAACCTGAAGAAGATCGCGCAGAACCGTGTCATTTGGAGACCAGCTGTTGAGGCCCTATGTTCTGTGAGAATCTTCAGGCTTACGTTGATTGAAGTCAAATCAGGCGTTTGTGTGATAATGAAGATGAATTCTCTTACCAACAAACATGAAGGTTGGCATTTAGCTTAGCAAATTTGTTGTGCTGATGCAGTGCATTTTCTTTGTTGCTGCATTGCTGCAAGGCTAGTTTTTTTGTGTGTTTTTTTTTTCGATTTGCGAATATGTACTTTGTGAGATTCGGATATGATGCGTCAAAAAAAAATCATTGTTAAAGGCCTGCTATGCATATGCGGATATTAAAATGTATGTATTATCAAGACGGTGTCCCCGTATGAAAAATAGAAGAAAGAAAAAAAAAAAAACGAACAACAACAGCAACAACAACAACAAAAGAATGGAGCCACAAACAGGATGAGCCAATATTGAATCCGAGAAACTATTTGTGAATTATATTATAACATCGATCTTATGTAGCACTTTCATTTTTGGACGTTGATATATAAGAAAACGAAAAAAAAAAGCTGTTTATTTGCATATTCATTTATGTTGTCATTCTGTAACAAACACTCAATCGTGTGTGGCGAATAACCGAACGCGTAAAAAATGTCTGTGTGCAAATGTTTTTCGTATGTCAAGAAGTAGTAAGAATTATGGTTAACGGGAGGTGTGTGTGTGTGGGGCGGGGGGGGGGGGGGGGGGGCGAAAGTACGGGGCGAATGGGAGATACAGGGCCTGGGTTTGGGTGAGGCTGTGGTTGGATTCAGCGCCCGAATGATTCGGCCTTTTGGAGAATGACAAGAAACAGAAGCGTTTGTTCCAACTGAATCCAACATTTTTTTTTCTCTTTCTGTCAAATCTAAACGGTTGCTGTTTACAACAGAAGCTTTGCCATTCGTAATCCTTACCGCAAATCCCTCCATCCCGAACGTCAATGAACAAGCACGTGACGTCAACGACTCCGGACCATTTATCTCCCTTTTTCGGATCGTGAGGTTATGGTGACCTGCGTAATGGCCTAGGGCTGACGAAAACATCCGCTACAGGAACAGACAAGACCACGACCCCACACAGGTTTGGGAGTGGAACAGCTTTGTGTTAATCTCACCTGCTTCATGAACAAAATGGACAGCGAAAAAAAAATGGCAAGATTTTGTCATGGGCACCAGCGGGATTACCTTACGGTTCTGAATTCTGCTGGTATCGAACGTAAAGAGAAAAAAAAGAAAAATGCTTCGCTGCCCAGCTTAATGTCATGTCGTTTGAACGGTGGGTTGTACTGGTGGTAATGTATACGTTCCGTTCTCTCCATTGTGTCTTGGAATGGTCATCTCTGTCTGCCATGCCACGTGAAGCAGGTGTGCAGTTAGCATCCGCCTGTCTCGAGAGACAATGGTCTTGCGCCATGGATCAGTCAGTTGTGAAGTTGCAGCGCCTGCTGTGGCTGAAGAGCCTGAACCTCACGTGGCAGACTCTGCTGCAGTTGCTGCAGGTGAAGTCCCGGTCATGAGTGTCTGTGGGTGTCGACGTAATTCTTCGCCGTCCTGCGGCGCGGCCGTTCTTCCAACCGGCCTCTCTCCTCTGCTTTGCTTGCTTGATGCTGGGGTGTTGGTGGTGGACAGCCAGCTGACCCCAGTCTGAAGCTGTAGTCTCCAGGTCTGCTGGGTTGAGGTGTGTACGTCAGACTCGAAGCGTAACTAGATAGATATCATGTAGGGTCCTTGGTAGGTAAGCTCGATGTTAAAGTTCCAAATTCTCTGTCTCACGCTCAGAGTTTTATCTTCGCTTACAGCCAACGTGATGGTTGCTAGTTTGCACTCTGAATTGATGTATTGTCGTTCTGGTTGTTGGTTGGTATGTAGGAGCGGAGATGCGTTTTTACCCTGCATGAATAGGATGGGAACCTCACCTGTCATATCTTTTTAGTGGGGGTAGGGGTGGGGGTTGAGGGGCATGGACATTAACATGGAAGTAAATCTAAGCATTAGTGGACGCTACATCCCCAGCTCATGGAAAACCAGTCTCATATTCAGGGATATACGGATCGGATTCAAACTCCTAGGACTTTGGCATAAAGCATGAGCATTGGATTATGGTGTTTTCGCCATCCTGTCTTGGTCGGTTTTATCTATGACGTATGGTATCAGTTACATCCACCTCCTTCACCCAAACTCTGACTGACTCTCTGTCTCTCCCTGTCTCTCTCTCTCTCTCTCTCTCTCTCTCTCTCTCTCTCTCTCTCTCTCTCTCTGTCAGGCTGCTTGTCTGTCTGTCTGTCTGTCTGTCTGTCTGTCTGTTGTCTGTCTCTCTCTCTCTCTCTCTCTCTCTCTCTCTCTCTCTCTCTGGCTGGCTGGCTGTCTGTCCTGTCGTCTGTCTCTGTCTGTCTGTCTGTCTGTCTGTCGGTACTCTCTCTCTCTCTTTCTCTCTCTCTCTCCACGCACACATCACACACAAAGAGACAACTCGTGCACCCAAAAAAAAAAACAACTTCAAAGTAAACTAAGAAAACAAAGCGTAAACCACAAAAAATCAGCCTATACGGCACTCTAACTTAGCGTGCCCGTCGCCTATGGCTTTCTCAGTATTCAAATGGAAACCCCGTTTTCCGTCTTACAATCCATTTCCCTGGCACTCCAGAACTTGTGTTGGCCAGGTCGATGAGGCTGTCTTGAGAGAAAAGAGGACTGCTAGGAATCTTTGCTGGTATTCACGTGTGTACCGCCACCTCCAACACATACCAGAGACTTTGCATTAATCTCCTTCCTACTGCTTGCTAGAACCACTTGCAACATCTCCCAAATTACCCTTCCGATAAAATCACTTGGTATCTCTCTCTCTCTCTCTCTCTCTCTCTCTCTCCTCTCTCTCTCTCTCTCTCTCCTCTCTCTCTCGCTCTCTCGCTCGCTCTCGTCCTCTCTCATCCCCCACTCTGTCTGTCTGTCTGTCTGTCTGTCTCTGTCTGTCTGTCTGTCTGTCTGTCTCTCTCTCTCTCTCTCTCTCTCTCTTCTCTCTCTCTCTCTCTCTTCCTCTCTCATCCCCCACTCTGTCTGTCTGTCTGTCTGTCTGTCTGTCTGTCTCTCTCTATCTCTCTCTCTCTCTCTCAGTGAAACAAAGTGTAAAACTACAGAGAATCTAGCCTAAAAGGGGTCTCTCACTTAACGTGCACATCGGCCCATGCCTTTCACAGTATTCAAATGGAAAACCCCTGTTTTTTTCTTACAATACCCCCCCCCCCCCCCCCCCCACCCCCCCCCCCCCCCCCCCCCCCCCCACCCCCCCCCCCAGTCCCTCTTCACATCCTCTGCCTCCTAATGGTTTTCACCTTCTCCGTTTTAGCTTTTCAAAAAATGTAGAGGCAGATCACAGATTCGAGGAGCTCCAGAAGCGCTTTTCACTCGAGTTTCTTAGCATTGATAGAAAAGTACCCCCCCACCCCCCCCCCCCCCCCCCCAAAAAAAAAAAAAAAAAAAAAAAAAAAAAAAAAAACACACGTCACAGTCAAACGAAGCATAAACCAGAGAATCCAGCCTAAACGGCTCTCTAACTTAGCGTGACGTCGCCCGTGGCTTTCACAGTATTCAAATGAAAAACCCCGTTTTTCCTTCTTCACAACCCATTTCCCTACTCACACCCTCAGTCCCTTCAATGGTCTTGGCCTTTTCTCTGTCAGCTTCCAGAAAATGTGCAGGCAGTCACTGCCTCGCGGAGCTCAGAAGCGCTCTAAAGTCAAGTTTCTTTGCATAGATAAAAAGTACCCTCTCCCCCACCCACCCTTCAACTCCCTGGCACACCAGAACTTGTGTTTGGCCAGGCAAAAGAGGTTGTCTTGAGAGAAAAGAGGATTGCTAGGAAATATTTGCTGGTTTATATGTGTGTACTGCCACCTCCAATATAGATGACTTCGCATTGGTCCTCTTCCTACCGCTTGCTAAAACCACTTGCAGCATCTTCCAAATTACCTCTTTTAATAACATCAGAGTGCCAGCTCAGTCTCTCTCTCTCTCCTCTCTCTCTCTCTCTCTCTCCCTCTCTCTCTCTCTCTCTCTCTCTCTCTCTCTCTCTCATTCTCCTTTCTCTCTTTCTATTTCTTTCTCTCACTCTCTTTCCCCGTCTCTCTCTCCACACACACACACACACACACACACACACACACACACACACACACACACACACGCATCTCACACCAAGAGACAACTCGTCACCAAAAAAAAGAAAGACTTCAAGTTGAAAAAAAAAAGAAACGAAGCGTAAACCACCGAGAATCCAGGTTAAAACGGTTCTCTAACTTAGCGTTCACGTCGCCCGTTGTGTTCACAGTATTCAAATGGAAAACCCCGTTTTGCTCCTTACAACCCTTCTCCCTCCTCCCTCCCTCTGCCTCTGAATGATCTTCACCTTCTCCCTTTTGGCTTTTCAGAAAATGTAGAGGCAGATCACTGCCTCGAGGAGATCCGGAAGCGCTTCTTTCTCCGCTCAGTTTCTTTGCAAAGATAAAAAAAAAAGTACCTCTCTTTCGACTACCTGGCACACCAGAGCTTATGCTTGGCCAGGTCGATGAAGCTGTCTTGAGAGCGAACAAGATTCTTAGGAATTTATGCTGGTTTATATGTGCGTACCGCCACCTCCGACATACCAGAGACTTCTTTCCGCTTGCTAAAACCACATGTAGCATCTTCCAAATTACTCTTCCGATAACATCTGAGTGCCAATCGGTATCCTCTCTCTCTCTCTCTCTCTCTCTCTCTCTCTCTCTCTCTTCTCTTTCTCTTTCTCTCTCTCTCTCTCTCTCTCTCTCTCTCTCTCTCTCTCTCTCCACACATACTTCCTTTCCCTGACCCTCCATTTTGTTATTGTTACTGATAGTTTTATGATTACATAAATATGCATGCTTTTTTTGTCAAGCCATACAAAGTGTGTGTGTGTTTGTGTGCGTGTGCGTGCGCATGTGTGTGTATATGTGCGTGTACGCGCGCGCATGTGCGTGCGTGCGTGCGTGCGTGTGTGTGTAAAAATCACGTTTAAATCATGATCCTGTGCGCCAATCGTTTTTCCCTCTCTCACGTTTTTATTCATTCTTTATCATTTCTTTACATTCTCATCGCATACTTTAGCTCAGCAAAGACAGATTGGAAGAATTGGCTCTGCTTAAAATCTCAATGATTGATCGAATAAAGATTTTTGGAAGTCCGAGATCTCTCTCTCTCTCTCTCTCTCTCTCTCTCTCTCTCTCTCTCTCTCTCTCTCTCTCTCTCAAATAGCCATATGCATTACCAGCTATATCAAGTCAACCCGTGTTTTTTCTTTCTTTTTTTTTTTTAGGGAAAGAAACCCGTTTGAAATCCATTTATTTCTCTTTGGTGAGCCAGGCCAGTCTAATAGGCTTCCTGAAATTCTTATATACAATTAAAAAATCCTGGTCTGAGAGTAGTTCTTTAGATTTGCTTCCTCTGGGGAGAGGAGAGAGAGAGAGGAGAGAGGAGAAGAGAGAGAGAGAGAGAGAGAGAGAGAGAGAGAGACAGAGAGAGAGACAGAGAGAGAGAGAGAGAGCAATGGCAGAATGTCGCACCATTCATGTCCCAATTGTGCTGCGTCTGGCTGTGAACTCATGGGAACACGTTAAGTTAACCATGAGTTTACATATACGGGACAGATCCAAATATTGGCAGACAACCCTTTCCGTATTTCACTCGACAACAATGCAGTCTTCAGTCTGCAAACAACAGATTGTGGCAATCAGGTACCAGGGTCAGCCTCATTCCTACAGAATTTCAGCCTCGGAATATCTTGGTCACCAACACTTCCTCGCCATGGACAGAATATGCCCTGAATGACGTGACAGCGTGTTCATGTGACAAAGGGCGAAATATTCAACCTGACAAACACAATCTCATAGATCTCCTTTCCCTCTCCTTTCTTTCTTTTTTCTATACTTCCCGTCCTTGCATACCTTTCTCTCTCTCTCTCTCTATCTCTCTCTCTCTCTCTCTCTCTCTCTCTCTCTCCATTTTTTCCCATTCTTCTCTTCTTTCTATTCTTTTCCTTGTCCTTCTTTCGTCTTCACATTTTTTCCCTTCTGTACACAACGTTCGGTTTGCTTCGTCGATCAAATAACTCCTGAAGCACCCTGGGTGGACAGTAAGGCACAAGTCTAATCTTACCCGACCTTAGCGGTGGTCCACCTCTCCCTCTGGCTGGACTGGACACCGAAATGGGGGGGGTGAAGGCACATACCGTTGGCGAATCATTCCCGAAGTGCCTGTGAGTCGGGTGCTTGTGGAACTACTAGTCGCCTGCCCGAGCATGAAAGCAAGCCACCGGGTGGTATTGAAGATGGCTGTGAAACTCTTGTTTGTCAAAAGACTCTTTCCCCTCTAGGCACAGGGAGCATTGTTCTACCTTTCCTGCCGATATCCAGACAGCTATTTCCAGGATTGATCTGACTGCAGCATGGGATTTTTGAATGACTGACTGGTGAAGAGCGTGTGTGGGGCCAACTCCATGTCCACTTCGTTCTGTAAACAACAATGGTTGGCTGTTTGCCAGTGACCAACCTGAAAGAGCTTTAACCATGCGGTTTTCTTTTTTTTTCCGCGTACACAGGCTGATACTCCTGCGGACATTCCCTGTATAGACAGGCAAGGATTAATCCCATCTAGCGAACAGAAGGAGTGGATTTTGTGTGTATGGCCGTTTTTTTTTTATCCCGCCATTAAGGCAGCCATACTCCAACTTCGGGGGAGGAATGTTGTTAATGACTTGTGAGTTGACTTTAACGCGGTGATAACCCTGATACGGCTCATTGTGGTCCGCTGGGCTATGAAACAACGTTCTCTCTCTCTTCTCTCTCTCTCTATCTCTCTCTCTCTCTCTCTCTCTCTCTCTCCTGTTATATAACTCTCTCTCTCTCTCTCGTGTTTCCCTGTCTCTGTCTATCTGTTCTGTCTATCTCTCTCTCTCTCTCTCCTTTCTCTCTCTCTCTCTCTCTCTCTCTCTCTCTCTCTCTCGCTCTCTCTCTCTCTCTCTTTCAGTGTTAAAAGAGAACAGCTAAGCCTGACTTTGTGTAAACAAGACCCATTATCCTACTTTACACTGACACAGACTTTCGCATGTACTACATAGTTCTTATCTCCAGTCAGAAGCGTCCTTTTGGAAGTCTTTACCGTCAGCCGTAAACTTAGGCGTGTTCGCCATCTGTTAGCAAATACATTTTGCCGAAGAATACATCATCGTGGATTGTCCGACACCTCAAGGTCTGTTGGTTTTATCTGATGAACTATTGGGGATGAAGTCCTTTTAAAGACATTATATAGTTTTAATATGGAAACTGGGATGCAGAGAGTGAGGGGTGTCGTAGTGCAATGAGTGTAAGAGGAAGGGGGGAAATGGAACGCGGAAAGTGGCAACTCCTTGACAAAGTGGAGGGAGAGGGCAAGAAATAGTGAAGAGAGAGAGAGAGAGAGAGAGAGAGAGAGAGAGAGAGAGAGAGAGAGAAAATACAGAACTATACAGAAGAATAAAACGATGGACAATGGAGCCCAGCGAGGAGCAAGTGACAGAAAAAAAGGAAAAGCAGAGAAGTACGAAATATACAAGTAATAAAGCAGAATCAAGGAAAAATAAGAAAGCCAATCAATCAAACAGAAAAATACACCAACATGCACCGAGCAATGAGGAAACGCAGAGTGCTCACTCAGCAGATGCTCGCTTCGGTTCCTCTATTAACCAGGATGGCAAGAGCCCTCCAGTCGGGGTGGTGGAAGAGAGAGCTGATTCCTCGATCAACCAGGATGGCGAGAGCCCTCCAGTCGGGGTGGTGGAGGAGAGAGCTGGTCTGTTCTCTCAAAGATGTGTGTGGACATTCCTTTTTGTTATCGGCCCTCCCTCTATGATAATACCCGGCGGACATTTGCACGCTTTCTGAAGCAGCGCCCGAAATATTCTCATCGCAACTCGCACGGGCGACCAGATGAAAAGAACATCTCTCTGTGTGAGAAAAGAACTGTGAACAGGGGTGGGGAACTGGCCGACTAGATATGATTGCATTGCATGATGGGTCTTTTGAGTGTGTTTGTTTCTTTCTTTGTTTCATCATTTGTCGCTGCGATTTTTTTTCTTTTTCTTTTCCCCGCAAACAAACAGGCTGATACTCCTGTGGATACTCCCTGTGTAGACAGGCAAGGAGTAATCCCTCTACCCAACAAAGGAAGTGGGGTTTTGTGTGTATGGCCGTTTTTTATCCCGCCATTATGGCAGCCATACTCCGACTTCCCAGGAAGCTGTGATTTTCAAATGTGGATGCATGCCCCTTCCCAATCTGCAAGCCCACCGCGTGTCTCGCTTATCTCCTCGCATACTTCTCTCCTTTCTGTTCACCGCATTCCCCACTACCCTCCTCCTGATCCCTTTCCTATTATTTCCCAGCACCAATCCCCGTCTCTCCATGCCCAAAAACCTCCTTCTGAGAGGTTTTTTTTTCCCTTTCTTTTGATTGGTCAGCTGGTTGCAGCTAATCCACACACTTAAAAGCTCAGAGCAGGATTGTGAAAGCACACAGTATCTGTGAAGATGATGAGACTGAAGTCTAAAAAGTTTCCCCGCTCGTAGGAAATCACGCCCTCAGATATTTTAGTTCATAGCCAACGAAATCATAGAGAGCACAATATAAACAAGACTGAGCAATGTAAGTAGAATTCTGTTATTTAAACACTCAAAAAAATTACATGCTGAGCTCTAAATGTATACTGGGCAAAGAGGTAAATCTTATGAGACCTTCCCACTTGTCTGTAAAATTTGCATTGTCTGACATTGTTTTGTTTTGTTTTGTTTTTTCTGAGTGAGCATTTTTCTCTGGACATTATTCTGAATTTTTTTTTCACTGTAAGAATATTTTTAAACTACAGTTTACATATCATGTGCTATTAAGGAAACTCGTTAACAGCATCACTCTCATACCGATGACATTCATATCTCAGTTGTTATACAATCTTTTAATCCCTGCGATGACGTATTTTCTGCCTGACTCGGCTGAAAGCCCATGATAAGAACAGTATCTTTTATACAAAATCTGTTTTCTAATTTCTATTTTCTCGTACCATCAAAATATGGATATGTTAGAGAAGAAACCGCCTTTTTTTTCCTTACTTTCTGTCTTTCTTCTTCTTTCTTTTTTTAATTTCGTTCTTTCCTTAATTGTGTCTTCTCTTTCTTTCTATTCGTTGGTATGTTTCATTATATCTGTCCGTCTTTCTTTTCTTTTACATTTGACTGTTCTATTTATCTTTGCTTTCATTATTTTTGTTACCTTTTCTGGCTTTCCTTCCCATATTTCTTGTTAGATTTTTATCTTTTGTGGTTTTGCTACTGTCTGCTGTGTTGTCATTGTGTTGTGATCCTCCCTCTAACACACACACACACACACACACCACACCCACACACACACACACACACACACACAACGCGCGCGC
>JADBJO010025950.1:7500-10000 GCA_016801955.1 Conus betulinus | reverse complement strand
ACATCAACAGCCTGCTTGGATTACGGTATCATCTGGATGTATTGTTGGAATGCCTTTGCATCTTAAATCAATGCTTAACCTTTATAATAAACCCCAACTCATGCAGTCTAAGACCGACAAGCTGACTGAAAGAGCGGCAAAGCGGCAAAGTGGTGATAGTGGATGCAGACAGAACAGAGGGACATGACGATGAGCAAAAAGCAGAAGGGACATATTGTAATCCTTGGAGGCGGCAACTCACTGGAGGAGCAGGTACCGTCACGCACCATCGGAAAGATCGTGTTAGCTAGTGGCAGAACAGACAACAACATTAGGCTGGGCTTGAAAAATCAAGAAGGAGCTTTTCAACTTCAAGTCTGTGTGGAAATCGTCCGTCCCCTTCATACGTAATAAGTCCAGGCTCTTTAAACAGGAAAGTGAAGCTTGTCCTGATCCACTCCTGTGTGTCGTGAAGTGGACTTCTTAACACTTCTCAGAACCAAAGGACCTGATCTGCAGATGTCTGAGAAACGTCTGAACACCACTGTACCACAAGGCACTATCCAAACTTAAACTACTGGCATACAGAACTCAATGGAAGCCCATCATCCGGCACACAGGCAGGGAAGAAGGATTTGCCGCATGCTGCTGGGAAACCTGCTCGCAACATCACTTGCCATGTCACAGGCTGGAATACAAAATGCAAACGCAAGGCTGACCTCGCCAATGAGACACAGGGGGGATCATGTGAAGAGAAAATGTGTAACAGATCGGGGCAACTTTGAAAATCCTGAAGGAAATCATGCAACATCAGGTCAGTTGGAGATTTGCTGTTGAAGCCTGATGTTCCATCAGGAATTGTTCCGGTGTATGTTAAGTGGGGTCAGGTAAGTCAGCTCCTACAGACCAGGTTATTGTTTGATAATGAGGATATAGATTCTCTAAACAACAAACATAAACAAGAATTTCGCCAAAAAAATTTGCTGTGTTATGTTTCGTGTTACTGCAAAACCATGTTTTTTTTTTTTGTTGTTGTTTTTGCTACTTTCGAATTTGATATGTCATAAAAAAGTTAAGTAAAATTGTGTTAAAGGACTGCTCCGCATTGACATACATTAAAAGGCATGACGTATGTTATGACAAATTGCCCCATATCGGAAATAAGTGAAGAGTCAGTATTGAATCCAAAGTTCTGAAGAGTCATTGGTGCTCAAATTTGGTAAAATTTACGTTATTTTGTCGCACTTCCATTTCTTACCATCCAGATGTAAAGAAAAAGGAAAAAAAAAGCTGTGTGTATTTATTTGCATAATCAGTCGCGCTGTAGTTCTGTAATAAACACTCAGTTGCCGTTAGCGAATATAACTAAAGGCAAAACATCAAAATCATCACTTCTGTGTGCAAGATTCTATCACATGTAAAGGAGTAGTAGGAGCAGACAGACAGTATAGCAAAGAGAGGGTGGTGGAGGACAGAGAGCCTGCACCAGAATGAATCATGTTACGTGAAAAGAATGACCAAAAAATGGGCTTTATTCTCCACCAAATCAGCGTGATTTTTTTTTTTCTGTCTCTTTCCTGTTTTCTCCCTCAGCGAACCCCGTTGCTGTTTACAACAAAAGCATCGCCATTCGTCATTCTTATCGCAGATCCCCCTATTTCTAACGTTAACAAACATGCGCGTGACGTCAACAACACTGCACCCTTTATCTCCCTTTTTTTAGCGCTTTTTCGAACCGTGAGGTTATGGTGACCTGCCTAATGGCCCAGGGTTGACGAAAAACATCGTTACAAGAACGGACAAGACCACGACTCCATATAGTTTTGGTCGTGGAACAGCCTGTTGTTGATATCACGGGTGTGCAGAGAACAATGACCGGTTTTTATAATGGGGCCCTCTGGGATTACTTAACGAGTTCGAATTCTGCTGGCGTTTAACATGCGAAAAAAAGATAAATGCTTTGCAGTCCAAATTATGTCTTGTCATTCTGTCGGTGAATCATTCTGACGGGGATGTACTTGTTTCCTTCTCTGTACTCTCCTGGAATGGTTTATCTCAGTCTGCAATGTGATGTGAGTTGATATACGTATGTTAGTCTTAACCACAGCTAGACACAACGTGTAGGTTGCTACGTTTTAGCTTAATGTTAAAGCACCAGATTAATTGTAACAGATTGAGGTTTCAACTCCGCGTGCAGCAAACCTGAACGTTACTTTTTAGCAGTCTGCCTCAGCGTGCTGTTCTGGTGGTCACATGGAATGTAGAATCAGATAGACCTTCGTACCTTCCCTCACCGCTGCCATAATTATATTTTTTTTTCTCTCTCTTTTTTTTTTTTTGGGGGGGGGGGGGGGGGGGGGGGTGGGTGGGTGAGGTTGGGGGGGATGTAAATGGGTCCATAGGGGCATGGGGGGCGTGATTGTAAATGTAACCATAAATCGGACACTTCAACTCCAGCAGATTGTGAACCAGTCTCGTATTCGGAGGATACGGGTACGGTTCAAGCTTTAGAGGATCAGCC
>JADBJO010025950.1:0-2500 GCA_016801955.1 Conus betulinus | reverse complement strand
GTGAAAATGTATATAAAAACTACTCTTTAAATATAATGTTTCATTGTGAACATTCAATAAAAGAACTGCATTCGTTACTGATGACATTCGCATTACATCATTACATACTCTTGAATGACGTGTCATTCTTTGATTTTCTCCTGGTTTGGCCGAAAAAAATCATAGTAAGTTTATTACGTTCTATTTTTTGTTTACCTCGTACCACTCAAAATGAATTTGGTAAGAAAGCAAAACGATTTTTTTCCCTTCTTAATTTTGTCCTCTCTTTGTTTCGTGTTTTTTCAGTTCTTACTTTCTTTTGTTTTTCTTTGTTTCCATTATTTCTTTAACCATTTTGGTTTTCCTTTCCAATTATTTTGGTCAAATCCTGTGTGGTGTGGTTTACCTACCTTCAGCTTTTTCTCCCATTATTGTTTTGCTTTTTCCTTTTTATTTTCCATCTTTTCTTTACTCCCTGCTTTTTTTCTTCTTTTTTTTTTTTTTTTGTTAAACCATATGAGGCATGTTTTATTTCTACAGCTCAGAGATACCGAAAAGACGCTTGTTTGCACTCTGGAAGTGGTGACTTTGGTTGACCACCACATGATACAATGTACTGGCCAAAAAATATGCATTTTTCGTGAAAGCAAAGCTTAAATGGGACAGAGATCATGAACCCTCATTGTTGGAGTTGGAATAGTACTGGCCAAACTCCATCTGGAAAAGAAAAGAAGGGGAATCAATCGGGTAGGGGGAAGAAAGAAAGAAAGAAAGTTGGGAGATATGGAAAAAAAAGAGACAAGAAGAAAGAAATAAGGACCGAAACAGAGAAAAGGAATACAAAAAAGGACACTGGTCATGAAAATACTGATGAGCAGCCATTTGTCTCTGTCATAATGCAATAGCAAAAAAAAAAAAAAAAAAAAAGGGAAAGAAAAGAGAAAATAGAAGAAAAGTCTTCAAATGCCATCAGAAGTGGCAGCGCAGCAATTCACGGTGGATATCTGTCCTACCCGTGCAAGGTGACAAAAGAACAGTTCACCTCGTGCTGGTCTACCTGGTCTTTTACATTCAGGTCACATAACAACTCGGTGAGGATCAGTCGGAGGCGCTACTATCTTGTCCACACCAGCGTCGGCGCTGTTTGCCTCAGGGAGACTGATTCGGTCAAGAATGCAGGTCCAGAATAAAGTATTATGTTCAACATCCTCACATAGGCGAAGTAGGTAAGCTAGTGTTCTTTGTTCTCCTCCTCCTAATCACACTCATGTTGTTTCTATGAGCATAGCAAAAAGGCCATACCGGTGCTGTTATCGTGTGACAGTCACAAAAAAGTCAGACACAGAGAAACCGTTTTCAAAGCTTGCCGAAAGTACGTTGAAATATTTTCTAATGTAATATCTTGGATCAGATGATAAATGTCTCTAAAACTATATCACATCAGGTGGCACACATCTTTTAAGGAAGATTTTAATGGAGTGTGCCGTACATTATTCATGCCTGCCATCTTAAAAGCCACGACACTCCATACGAACATTTTCCGTGAATAGTATCTCACATAGAATACTCATAAGGGTTTCTTTTCCATTTACGAAATCTGTATCAAAGGAGTGGCTTGAGTGCAGTCAGCACAAGACTGTGCAAATTGATGGAAATTGACAGGAGAAGGAGAATCATTCACAAATGAACAGAGACAGTGTGGTGATAGAGATCGATTTGGGGACTTTAACTCGTTCGAATTCATTCAGCTGATCTAGAGATCATAATCGTCTCGCTAACTCAAAATATAAAAAATGGGGAAAAGGAAAAGGGAAAGACAGTACTAAAAAATGTAATGAATTTAAGGGAAGACAGTACTAGAAATGTTAATGAATTTAAGGGAAGACAGTACTAGAAATGTTAATGAATTAAGGGAAGACAGTACTAGAATTGTTAAGTGAATTTAAGGGAAGACAGTACTAGAAATGTTAATGAATTTAAGGGGAAGACAGTACTAGAAGTGTTAATGATTTAAGGGAAGACAAGTACTAGAAATGTTAATGAATTTTAGGAAGGGGACAGTATAGAAATGTTTTAATGAATTTAATGAAACGATGTGGAGTACCAATGAGGATAGACGATGTCACAAGTTCCCTATACTGTTCTACCCCCCCCAACCCCCCTCTTTGTTCTCACTCAATGCCCACATCCAGTGTGTCTGCACGTTTCTATCTCTCTGTGTCTGTCTCTCTCTCTCACACACACAACACACACACGCGCGAGCGCGCCGCTCTCTCTCTTTCGCTCTTCTCTCTTTCACTTACACAACACACCTCAAATTATTTTATGCACGCCCCCCACCCCGCCCCCCCCCCCCCCCCCCCCCCCCCCCCCCGCACACACACCAGCACGCACACCACACACACACACACACACAACACACACACACGCACGCATACACACACACACACACACACACACACACACACACACACACACACAACCACAGCACCGAGCCTGATACATGGCTACTGTGGCGTAA
>JADBJO010025949.1:2500-12500 GCA_016801955.1 Conus betulinus | reverse complement strand
AGAAAGGCCTCACCCCACAGGATTCCTGAGAGCCACTAATCAGTGAAGGCAATGTGTTGCATAATGTGACACAGAAAGAACTTACCGCAGGGGATACATGACAGTGCCACAGAGTACCGTACCGCAGACAATGTGTTGCTTGCTACAAAGAACACAGACACAACCAGCTGTGCCTCCTTCACATGTCCAATTCAGTGGACGAAAGGCCTCGGGGCCGGCGATATGAATGATTCTGTCTTCAAGATGGGTTAGTGAAGAATTTCATATTTATGTTTCCTTGATTTTTCATACTCATTTTCTTTCTCCCCCATTCCCCCTTCACCCCACCCCACCCCCCCCCCTTTTTTTTTTTTTTTCAATCTTTACCAAGTCATTAACGTAATGATAGAGGAATTGTTAGCCTGCACTCGTTTTCCCCCACTTCTTAATCGTTCAACAATAAAAGACTCACTCCACAAGATTACTAAGACAGAGTCTTAAAGCAATGCAGACAATGTACTGCACAATGTGGAAACAGGAAAGACTCACCCTACAGCAGTAAAATGACAGAAACACGAAACAATATCGACAATGTGATGCATAATGTGGAGACAAAAAAGACTCATCCGGGAGAAATTACTAAGACAGAGTCACAAATCCGTAAAGACAATGCATTATACAATGTGAACACAAAAACGACTCACCACACAGGACTAAACAACAAAACAACAAATCAAAGTAGACGATGCATTACATAATATGGATACAGAAAAGATACACATCAGCAGTATTACATGAAAGACCCACAAAGGCAGTGTGTTTATATATATAAAGACAGGAAGAATTCACTCTACAGGATTACAAGGCAGAGCCACAAAGCAATGCAGATAATGTGTGCTGTAATGTGAGATAGAAAGGACTCGCCCAACAGGATTACAAGGCACAGCCACAAAGCAGTGTGGACAATGCGTGCCATAATATGGAGACACAAAGGACTCACCCCACAGGAATACAAGGCACAGCCACAAAGCAATGCAGACAATGTGTGCCATAATATGGAGACACAAAGGACTCACCCAACAGGATTACAAGGCACAGCCACAAAGCAGTGTGGACAATGTGTGCCATAATTGAGGCAAAAAGGACTCACCCCACAGGATTACAAGGCACAGCCACAAAGCAATGCAGACAATGTGTGCCATAATGAGAAGGCACAAAGGACTCACCCTACAGGATTAGAAGGCAGAGCCACAAAGCAGTGTGGACAATGTGTGCCATAATGAGGAGGCAAAAAAGACTCACCCTACAGGATTACAAGGCAGAGCCACAAAGCAATGCAGACAATGTGTGCCATAATGTGGAGACATAAAGGACTCACCCCACAGGATTACAAGGCACAGCCACAAAGCAGTGTGGACAATGTGTGTCATAATGAGGATACAGAAAGGACTCACCGTATAGGATTACAAGGCAGAACCACAAAGCAATGTGTGCAGTAATGTGCAGACAAAAAGGACTCACCATACAGGATTACCAGCACAGCCACAAAGCAATGTGTGCAGTTGTGTGCAGACAAAAAGGACTCACCATGCAGGATTACCAGGCACAGCCACAAAGCAATGCAGACAGTGTCTTGCATAAGGTGAAGACAAAAAGGACACACCTCACACTATTACAAAGCTGAGTCACTAAGCTGGGCAGACAATGTGTGCCATAATGTACAGACACAAAGGACTCACCCTACAGGATTACAAGGCAGAGCCACAAAGCAGCGTGGACAATGTGTGCCATAATGTGGAGACATAAAGGACTCACCCCACAGGATTACAAGGCACAGCCACAAAGCAGTGTGGACAATGTGTGTCATAATGAGGAGACAGAAAGGACTCACCCAACAGGATTACAAGGCAGAGCCACAAAGCAATGCAGGCAGTGTGTGCCGTAATGTGGAGGCAGAAGAACAGCGGCAAAGGGTCGCTCCACTATCAGGGTGTCGCCCTTCTTGATGTCTCGTGTTGCCTGCAACAAAACACCTATACCCCTGTTCACTGCTTGAAACAGTTCTCATAGACAAAGACATCCACGCCACTATTTACATTGTTCAGATCCATTTCAATACATAAAAAGTCTAGACATTTCCCTCTCTGTCAGTCATGATGTTGTGGGATTTTGAAGGAGGAATTATTTTTTTGGTGCCAGTTTTTGGAATGTGTTGAAAAACGTTACCGAATGAGTAAAATATGTGTAATTTTTTGTTTATGCTTTAATTGTATATGTGTATGCATGCAACAAACCAATGCATCTTACTGAATTTATTCAGCGAAGTCAGAGGTCGACTTTTCTTTTCCTGGATACCAACGACAACACATCCAAATCAAAAGACCAGTCATCAGTCCCCTGAAGGGAAAAAACAAAAATACTGTAAACATAATGGCACATGGATCAGTAAGGCTGAAAATGAGAGATATAACAAAAACAAGACAAGAACAACAGACAAAAATGGCCCAGATGTAGCACTGAATTTCCAGACGGTGAAGACGAACAGTTCCCAACCAAAGAGTCACAGACATGCCAATATAGGCACATCTTCGTCGTGCGACTCATCTAAAAAATTTTTTTCAAGGAATGAAAAGTAAATCCATCATATAACTGGGACAAACGCATTACAAAGCAAATTGTCTCATAATTTGTTTGTCCCTGCTATGTGGCAGATTTACTTTACTTTCTTTTTAACAAATGGTTGCAATGTCTGCCAGCAGTCACCTCACTTTGAGACTAACTCATCTCAAAAGGTCAAGAAGGGACAGGATAAACATCTCAACTCCATTCCATTTATTTCCCTTATGTCTGTGTTACATTCACTAACTTCTTCTGGGCACCAATATCACCATGTGCTATAACAGCATAGTTCAGTTGGATGGACTGACCACCCCCCCCCCCCCCCCCCCCCCCCCCTTTGGGTATCCTCATTAAGCCAGCCTCTTGTTCACTGTCAAGCAGGGGTGGCCCATTACCTGCACAAAGCCTGTGCCCCCAGATGTGAACTCTCACGTCTGTGCCCCAAACCTGACAGTTTGACACTATCAGCAGCGAAAACTGACACACAGACAGCCAGCCCATGAACAGAAGGCAGACAGGTAGCGAGTCAGATCAACAGGAAGTGGTGCGTGCCCTCAGTATGCACAATAGAACTGAAACTAGTGGAATGTGAAGACATTGAACTTCCCTCTCTTTGCTTTGTGCTCACCTGCAGACACCTGCCCTGTTTGAAGATACTAAACTTCTCTCCCTTTGCTGTGTGCTCACCTGCAGACACCTGCCCTGTTTGAAGATATTAAACTTCTCTCCCTTTGCTCCATGCTGACCTGCAGACACCTGCCCTGTTTGAAGATACTTAACTCTCTCCCTTTGCTCCATGCTCACCTGCAGAAACCTGCCCTGTGAAGCCGATGTCTTCATCTCCACGGCGGATGTGGCTTGAACCACGACACTGTTCATGCCATACGACCCTGCAGGGTCTGGAAGGCACTGTGTCCCCCCGGTTGGTGACAGTTACTGTTTGAATTGTCAGGTCTGCGGGAAGAGAGGCAGCATGTTAACTTCTAAGCCTGTTATATGATATGTCGCTAAGATGATGCAACAAATTCACTTCAGAGCTTTAAAACCTGCTTTAAACTCGTAATTGTTTTGAAACTTGAGCTACAGCTACAATATTGATTGAAATAACAAAGAGGAATAACCATACTTTTTAAATACATGAGTATTCCAATGTTCACAGCACTGAGGGAATCCATGGCTGCATACAGCTGCGTCCATTCTCTGCTTTCACTTCTCACTATCATTGTACCCAGTTTGCTTTCAATTTCAATGCTTGCTACATGTCTGAAACAACACCAAAATTCATGCGGCCATCTTTGAAGTTAGTGAAGACTTTGGCATACTGTCAGAATTCCTGATGGCACAAGCCCAGCTGGTTGGTGAACATTTTCAAACTTTTCCAGAACTGCTCGGCACAGCTGTATCCAACTAATGACTCACTTCACACCACTCTAAGGACAGTCTTTTTTTTTGTTGTTGTTGTTGTTGTTGTTGTTCCAACTTCTGTGCCACCTCAGTGGCAGTGCACCCATGCCGCTCCTTCCGACACGCCATCCACAGCCACACTCCGGTTGGTCCTGTCGCAGCCCTGGCACCGGCAATCCACAGGGAGCAGTCAATGTTAAGTCGTTGAGAGGCAACCCACCAGAGGAGACACTGCACAGGACGGAATCTTTGCAGATCACCCTGCCATGGGAGTTGCCACTGGCAGACTGTCGCTGCCACAGACGGCAGTTATCATCTCTTCCTATCATTTTCATTTTCTATTGTTGCTGTTTCTTCTTCTGTGCCCCCTTAATGGCATTACTCCCAACCTGCTTGTTCCGGCCAACTGCCACACAGCTATACCCATGTTCACCCTGTCTCAGCTGCAGCTTCAGCAGGTCACGGTCCCCTGAAGCAACCACTACCAGGTCCTCAAAAGGCCACCCACCAGATGAGACACAGCACTGCTGCTTGAGTCAGTGGTATTCAGAGGTATCTCTTTCTGACATCTTTAGCATCAGATCTGGTATTCAGATTTTTTTCATTTGGGCGTATACTTTTGTTGCACACCAAATCTGTCAGTTCTGTTTCATTACTTGCATTTGTCATTTCGCTTACTTTCTGTGTTACCCAGAAAGAAAGAATAAAGAAGTAGAGAACAGAATAGGAAGAAGAATAAGATGAATAACAAGAGCATTTGATAATATAATACACATCTTCAAACTCACATTGATTCAATCTGTGTTTTTATCTTTTCCATTTCTCCCTTGAGATAACCTGAAATACAAGTGAAGAACAATTTTATTAAACATACACAGAAAACAACAACACTCAAAAATGTTTATTCACTGAAAGTCGACAGCTTGATTGGATCAAGTTTATGATTTCATACTGATTCCTAATGCAGGCACCCGATGGATACATACACATATAGTCTTACATCAACTTTGGTCTTTTTCTGTCAATCTGGTGTTGAGAATGTAATTTTTTGATGATTTTTATGTAAGAAAAATATATTCATCTTTACATCATTTCAGATACTTGCATATTTTGTTAATATATGCTCTATATGCTGAATTTAAAAACACTTTTTAGGTTGCCAGAAAGCTGAATGATGCTTACAGACAAAAGAAGAAAAATGTTAAAACACTTACGGGCTGTTTTGTCATCACAAGAATCCTGAAGATCTAATAACGCTTCCTTGGCTGGAAAAGAAAAAAAAAATTTTTACAAAGAACTGATCAGAATTAAGACACAGGAAAACACTAGTCTGATTTGATTCCAAACAGTGTTACATGTTCATTCTAAACTGTATGACAAATGGGATTCTTTTAGATGCAAAAATATTGTGTTTTTCACCACCTCTTTCATTTCGAAATTTGTTTTCATCACATTTTCTGTACACAGTAACATGAAAGTACATTCAGTTTTTCTGGTTCTAGCTTCAAGCACAACTGACCATTAGAATGTGGCATGTGTCATTATTAATGAATGGCATTTTTCCAACAGAAAATTTCTCCAGTGACTGCTGTATTGTCTACTGCCTGAGAGAAAATTTGTTAAAAAGTTTTGTACATATCAACAGAAACTCTAACTAATGGAAACATTGAGTGCAGTCCTAAAAAATGCAAATGCTTGTAAATAGCAAATTTGAGTCTGACATACTACTAGTTATCAGTCCTACTGAAGAATGTACATTTTTACTTCATTGACAAAGTAATCTCTTCTAGGCTTTGAAAAGAAAAAAAGATATATGAAAAACATATGACATTAACACTTTCAACTGAAGCATTCAGAACAAGTTAAAATAAGTAGAGGCACAGACACCAAATAAACAAAGTAAAATATGCTAAACAAGTTAAACTGACAACACAGTAGTATCATGCACTCAAACATGATTTATGTGAATCCTTGTTCTAAAATGTCTGTGACTTGTACCAGATGTTCTTGATCTGATTTTACTTCAGCAAACAATGGAAAAAACATGCAAGCATGGACATAGAAACGCAAGCGCGCATGCCCACCTGCTTATACACAAGCACGCACGCACGCACACACACACACACACACACATAATCATGATCACAAAAAGCACTAGCCATATACACAAATCAATGGTGATGTGTGCATGCACAGATCCAAAAAAACACACTGATTATACAAACAGCAGGAAAAAAAGCCACAGCCACATGCACACAACCTACTTGCCACGGCCTTTTCTTTCTGACCCAGCCTGATGTAGCAGAGGCACTGACGAACCAACAGCTTTGGTTTCGACTGCTTTGGAGCCCCTGCACCCAGCGCCCTCTGTATGTCGGTCACACAGTCCTGGTCATATGACAGAAAACCAGCCCTAAATTTAACTGTCCTGTCAGTCTTTGTCACTGCAACTTTCTCTTTACTGATCAAACAAAGCGCTGGAGAGAACAGAGGTCCTGAGCACTCTGTTGTGAGACCTGGACAAACTATGGAAAAAACACGCCCAAAAGCTGGAACAAAGTACACAAGCATTTCCTGTTTAAGATCTGCAACAGAAAGTGGCAACACAAAGTGTTGAATCCTCCACATCTGAAAACCCGTCAACTTCCCAGTATTGAGATTTGACTTTGTCAAGAACTATCAGCGACGAGCAGGTCAAATAATCCACAGTGAAGACAGCAGGATCCTCAGAGTTTTTTTCTCGTGGGGAGGCAGCAGGTGAAACAGGGACAGCAAGACCAAGACAGACCTCTCCTGAGGTACAAGGCCAGACTGACGACCAGGGCTCAAGACCTGCAATAAGGGCACAGTCACCTTGGAAGATATGGCCCTTGAGAGACCCTGATGGAGACACCTGCGCCATCAGGGTGATGCAGACTTTAAAACAGAACTGAATGCCAGCTGATAAGGCAAGCAGGAACAGGGGGAAGCAGAACCGCAGCTCCCCAAACTCCTTCTCTCACATGTCTGCAACTGTGTGCCTTAAAGATAGGCATCCCCTCTCACATAACACATTACAGCAAACAACCTGCTTGCCTTCTCACCTGCCGAACCAAAAGAGTTCATCACAGTCAAACAGTTCTATCATATGATGAAAACTATGCCTTTGCTTGATGAAAGCATCCCATGATTAGGTGACATATTCACCTTCATTTGACCAACTGGTCAACAATGTCCTGACATATACTGGAAAGGACAACATAAATGTTTCGGATGTTTACGGAGTTTTGACAGCACAAACATGTCACATAATCCTTCATTAAAAAAATGTGTGTGTGTGTGTGTGTGTGTGTGTGTGTGTGTGTGTGTGCGCGCGCGCGCGCGTGTGCGTGCGTGCGTGCGTGCGTGCGTGCGTGCGTGTGTGTGTGTGTGTGTGTGTTGTTCCAGTGAAAGAATGAAGACAAACAAGAGAGCAGCTGAAACAGGTGGATGGTAGAACTAAGCCGGTCACATTTCAGGACAAAGTCCCTTTGACCAGTGCTTGGTCAAAGTGTGGGGAAAGAGAAACAGGACGAGCAGCAGAGGTAAAACTGCTCAGCTCTGACTCATATATAAAAAACACAGTAGCATGCGATTTCTACAGACCCTGAAGAAGCCTCAATGTGGAGAAAATTTGGTCAATGAAATAAATAGCTCATGAGTGGATGGCATGTGCAGAGTTTTATGCTTATCTTTAATTTGACAAAGTCTGTTTTCATCTGACACAAAGTCATCTTCATCAGCAGCACCAACACTGTGGTGTGGTGCCAGCAGCAACCAAGAATTTCTGTGTTAAAAATAACAGAAAGGCTTTTGAAGAATGTGTTGGTAAGTGGGATAAGTATGGGGGAAAAGGGAAAGAAAATGAGGTTGTTTAGGACAGACTATGAGATACAGACAACGCAACCTGTTTTTTTTCGTCACTCTACTCCTCTCAATGCTTTTTAAAAGAAATACTGTGCGTATGAGCGTGCGTGCATGTGCACGTGTGTGCGTGCGCATACTTTACCCTGGACTGAGCTTTTTTCCAATTTTCCTTACTGCGTGTTCACCATTTCCCTCCCTTTCAAGCCAAGAAGATGGGTCTATGCCATAAAACATTCAGTCTCACCTCTACCCAAGATCTTCTAATCCACTCCTACAGGCATCAACCATCTTCTCTTCTCACACATCTACGATCTGCAGTCACTGATCATTACGGAGTGTAATCTTCATAAAGCAATATAAAACAGATTTTTGACCGCAGCATTATTTACTTCATTTATTTTGCTTCATAAAGCAGTTCCCTGATCCCTCTTTTTCACCTGGTAATTGTGAAGACGGAACAGGGGCGGCAGAGCGATTGCCGTAAGCGACACCAAGGTCAGTACCACTGTCCTCTGTCTGCTTTTCCCTGCGGGCGGCAAACTGCATGCTCTGAAACAAAGTTTCAGTAGGTATTAGAGAAGACTAACTGCAAACTTTTTTTTTTTAAAGAAAACATGAGATCTTTCCCTCAGAAACCAACTACTTCAGAAAGAAAAGCAATCTAAGAATCCCTGGGAAAAGAAAGAAAATTCTTGAGAATGAGAAAGATGAAAGACTTGTGAAAAAAAAAAAAAGATTCAGATTCAGACTCAACCTTTATTCTGTTAGACCATAGCCCTTCAAAAGGGAGGTACAAAGATAGAATAGTATTCTGTAACCAAAGCAAATAGGCACACAAAATAAAGCATAACCATAAAAGAAATGCACACAAACTTAAGCATAACCACAAAAATAATGTTTTAACGGTTTAAGCCTTCAAAACATTAACTAATTTCAATGCACATAGTTTGCTATTTGCAAATGCTACTATACAGAAATAACAATCAAGAATACACTGATGAAAAATTAACCTACACCGCAACAAACCTCCGAATCTTAAATGCTTTGCTCAAATATAATGTGAACTACTTTACAATCGTTTCATTCCTTGATGTCATTAGCATGATTAGCTTAAATAAGCATGGTTAGCTACAGTATTTTTGTGGAATGAACTCTTGCCGAACATTACTTTGTTCCTGGCAAGAGAAAATAAAATGAACTTCATTATCAAGTGCTTCCTGGCATAAATGGCAAAGGAGATTATGGAGAGAGAGAGACAGAGAGAGAGAGAGAGAGAGAGAGAGAGAGAGAGAGAGAGAGAGAGAGTGAGAGAGAGAGAGAGAGAGAATAATGCTGGTAAAAAAACAGTTAAAGTGTATAATGATCACCACAAACAGTTTCATAATACTTACAAAATAAAAAAATAACAATAATTATTATGATTTTTTTAATCACCATCACCATTCATCCAAAATCAAAAGTCAAAATAATGCTGCCACCAAACACATGAACAACAGTGCTGTTGTCACTATCCAAGTGTTCATCATGGTGTTTTGATGTTAGATCAGAAATGCTTGACAGTACTCATGTCCCTCTCCATATATTCTGGAGCATCCGGAATTTGTTTCTTTATTTTCATAACCAACTGAACACTGACGTGCAATTACAGGATCTTTAATATTCATGAATACATAGACCTGATCTTCTGTACACACACATGCACATTTACACACACACACACACACACACACACACACACACACACACACACACACATACACACACACACACACGCACGCACACATACACACACATAAATATACATGTACATAATATACACTTATACATATAGATAGACAGAAGTAGATACATACATATATATATGTGTGTGTGTGTGTGTGTGTGTGTGTGTGTGTGTGTCTCTTTATCTATCTATCTATCTATCTATCTATACACACACACACACACACACACAAACACACAAACAAACACACACACAACACACACGCACACATACACACACACAGAACAATGCACAAAAAAAAAAAACCTGGCTCTTCTTTACCCCAAATTTTCGGCAAACACACCTCGCCTTCATATACGTATATCTATCTATCTATCTATATCTATATCT
>JADBJO010025948.1:0-23131 GCA_016801955.1 Conus betulinus | reverse complement strand
CAGGCAGTCCATCAGCCCCCTCCACAGGCCCAACCAGTACCACCTGCAGTGTGTGGCAGGGGGGGCAGTCCATCAGCCCCCTCCACAGGCCCAACCAGCACACCTGCAGTTGTGGCAGGGGGGGGCAGTCCATCAGCCCCCTCCACAGGCCCAACCAGCACCACCTGCAGTTGTGGGTCCAGGGGGGGCAGTCCATCAGCCCCCTCCACAGGCCCCACCAGTTCCACCTGTGGCTGTGGTAGGGGGGGCAGCCCAACAGCTCCCTCCACAGCCACAGGGGCCTAGGCAAGACCAGCCTGCTCCGGCAGGAGAGCCGCTGTTGCGTCGCTCGCTCGACCCGTGTCAGAAGGCCCCCTGACCGGTATCAGTCTCTATTGATTTTAGAACAGACGCCTATCTAAGGCGCCAGGAACGGAACAGGAGGAGGAGGGCCCGGCGTTAATCGTCGCCTCCTGTTTCAGGCTACAACATGCCATGTTCCTGAGGTGGCTGTAAAGAAGAAGGTCTTGTGCAGATGGTGGGGGTTTGATATAAGTCAGAGATAAGGTCAGGGTTAAGAGTTGTCATGTAGAGGGGTATAGTGAACAAAGGGCAAATCTAACAGTTCATAGCATAGTTAACTTTAAAGGGATGGGAGTAGATAGTTTGTGTAGATAAAAAGATTTAGTCTTCAAAGTGTTTGTTTTGATGGTGTTGCTTTATTAACCTTGTTTTTATTGTATATTCAGTTCTGTAGTGTTTTGTCTCTTTATTTTGATGGGCACAGCAGTAATAGTTTTAGGAGCGCTAGTATTGTAAAGTTTTGTTGCTGTGTAATAGTTGTGATACAATAATTATAATCTGATATATAAAAAAAGATCCTGTTTATTACTTTTGGTGCTGATAAGATCAAGTACCATAAAAAAGAAAAGGAAACTTTTATATAGAATAGCCTGAAAAAAAAAAGTAGATATGTTTATTCATGACCAGCAGCAACTATTAAATTGAAATTTGAAGTGGCATTGTATAGGAAATGGCCCGGGCATTAGGTATAGGTTGAATATTAGGGTCAGGTAGGGATAGATCATGGTAGGTAGTTTAGGTTAGCTCAGGGAGACCGGCAGCACCACATTTAAATTTTGTACATTAAATTTTGTATTTGCTTTTTTTTTTTTCATTTGATGTTATTGGTTTCTGTGTATGTGGCTTCTATGCTCATCGCTTTTCTAGTGGACATGAAACATGTTTGATTACTAACAGTTTATGTAGTTAAAGATTCCTTTGATACTTTTTTTCAATTCATATTTTAGAGAATGTGTTGTTCTTTTCTTTCTTTCTGTCTTTAGTTTAATTTATTATCTCTGATGGGTTCTAGAATCTCGTTTATAAAATAGTACACACATGGTATGTACACACACATGGATGTACACACAATGCGTGCACATGCACACACACACACACACACATGCACGTGCACACACACACACACACACACACACACACACACACACTCACACACACACACACACACACACACACACACACACACACACACACACACACTTTTTATCTGTCTGTCTCTCACACTGAACATGCTCTGAACACACAAGGCACACCACATGTTGGCACTGCACCTTATCTCTCTGATCTTGTGACCATGTACACTCCCTCTTACTCTCTCAGTTCTTCTGACTTGCAACTTGTTCAGCAGCACCATTTCATGGATGAGATGTGTAGGTACTTAGCTGTTCCTATCCCACTATCAGTGTTTCCACCCTTCATCTGAGTACTCCTGTTCTTGAAACCCATTCTGCTCTCCTCACCTTCCCAGACTTAACTTTTTGTCTTGCTTGCACGTGACCCCCCCCCCCCCCCCCCCCCCCCCCCCCCCCCCCCCCCCCCCCCTGCTGTCCCCGCCCCTTCTGGACTTTTCCCTGATTCCACTTACATTTCCACTTCTTTTGCTATAGTTTTAACCCTCATTTGGCAGACATCTGTTCACACCTATGTAATCTCCATTTCCTGCATTGCCCACTCAACTGTTTTTGTTTTTGAAATCCACATTCCAGTCTGACCATTCATCCTGACCCTCTGCTAATCCTGTTCTCGCTTCAGTTGTCACTTGTCGCCAGTCTCTTTCCGCTCTGTTTTCTAATTCCCTGACTCCTGCTGCCAAGGTTTTGTTTCCTTCCACAAGGTATTGATTTTGAGGATGCGCCTTGCCCTTGTTAGACCCCCTCTGCACGTCTACATCAGACCCTGGCTACTAATTCTTATTACTGCCTTTCTTTGCATTTTGATTTTTTTAATCCACTGAATGTGTGTGTTACATTTTACCCCAACCACCATCACTTATCATCCCTAACACCTATGCGTCCACCCGTGTTACTTTTTACCCCAACCACCATCACTTATCACCCCAAACCCCTATGCGTCCGCTTTCCCGTTCTCACCTCTATAAGTACACCCCAGTGTTCTTCATAATGTTGTCTTCCCATTGTCATTAACTCTTTCTGCCCTGCAGTGGCACACCCCCTTTCAGTCGCCTGGCCTGATTCACACTACGTCTATTTCCTCTCATCTTTTCCCTTTTCCCCATTTTTTTTAAGAGAGAGAAAAAAAATCATGCCTGTCATTTGCATTTATTTTCATGTTTACCCTTTTCACTCTTTCCTATTTCTGATTTTGAAAAAAAAATCTGAAATCTCTTTCCCATATAACCGCTTTTCTTCTCAGTTACGGTTCTGTTGTTTCTCCTACAATTATTTCATCTGAAACCCTTTGCCTTTGATTCACTTTGATTCTTGGTTGCATCCTTTACCCGAGTCATTAACAACAAACAAAAGCATTAGTTTTAAAAAGTAAGAATCTGATAAACCAAAAATCGCAATAGTTGGACACCAAAACTCTGATAAACCAAAAATCGCAATAGTTGGACACACCCATCACCTTCATTTGGGCAGCTATTTTATCAAGAAAAGTGCCACTTGGTTTTCTCTGTCCCTGACTGTCCATTCAGTGTGTGGCTTAAAAACATAGTTCTCTCTCTCTCTCTCTCTCTCTCTCTCTCTCTCTCTCTCTCTCTCTCAGGCAACAGATGTTTCATTCACACAGTTCTCTCCCGTGATTCACAATTGGTATAATACAGTCAGATTATACCACCAGCAGAATGTATCTTTTCAACCTGTTTGGCACACACACACACACACACACACACACACACACACACACACACACATACACATACACATGCACACGCACATGCGCACGCACACACACACAAACACACACACACAATTATATCTTTAGTATGGTAATGATACTTGAATGCTGCTCAGCAGAATCGGGTTTTATTTTGTTTTGTTTTCTTTTCATTTTTTTAAAATCTGTGCTCAGCATCTGGTGTGTCACTTTCTTAGTAAATGTTCAGAAAGTCCAACTGCCTGAAGAGCTTGCTATGATGTCATCAGAAGTGTGTGTGTATATGTGGGCAGGGGTTACTGCTCCCTGTGTTGCTCGCATTTTTGTTAGATTGGCGGCCAACCTTCAACTTGCTTGCATTTATGCGAGTGCGATGATGCGAGATTTATACTTGGTTCATTGTTTCTTGTCCACTAGAAAGGCAATGTCATATTTGATTTTTGTGTGAGAAAAAAAGTTTGCTATGTTGATTAGGAAGTTCTGGAAGTGTTGTCTTTGTCATGTCTGTGTCAGTGTGTGTGTAGTTTATAAAAAAAAAAAAAAAAAAAAAAAAAAAAAAACTAAAGAGAATTTGAAAAAAAAAAAAAAAAAAACTTATAAAATATGAAAATGAAAAAAAAAAAAAATAGAAAAATACATATGGCAAAAAAAAAAGTTTCCTATGTTGATTAGAAAGCTTTGGAAGTGTTGTCTTCATCATGTCTGTGTCAGTGTGTGTAGTTTATATAATTTAAAAAAAAAAAAAAAAAAAAAAACTAAAGACAATTTGAAAAAATGAAAAAAAAAAAACTTACAAAATATAAAAATGAAAAAAAAAAAAATTGGTTGCTTGTTAACATAATTTTCTGGTGGTGAGTTAGGAAGACTTTTTTTTTTTTTATCTTACCAGGACCCAGAACACACATGCAGTTTATTTAAGTATTCTGCTGCTGCTATTTGGAGAGGGACTCATCGAGTGTGTAGGCGCTGGATGGTATGAATGCTTTCCTGCTTGATGCAAAGCTCATGTGTGCAGGTAGACTCTGAGCTTACTGTTGCGTTTATCAATGTGACCAGAGAATGCATCCAGTCTGTAGGCTGATGACTTTGAAGTGTGACATTGGAAATGACTTCACTTTCTTCGGTCTTTTACAGCACCACTGGGGCGTATCACCCACTGGATACTGGATTTTGAAAGGGCTGGGATGGAGGGGGGGAGGGAGGGAGGGAAAGGACAGGGATAGACAGGTGAAGGTGTGGGGAATTTCTGCACTTGCATGCAAAAAGGTTGTGTGTGTGTATGGGAGGGCATGGGAAGGCGGTGAGGGGGAGGGGGCGTGGCATGGAAGACAAGATGAGGTGTGCAGAAGAAAAAGGTGTGTGTGTGGGGGGGGGGGGGGGGGGGGGGGGGGGGCATGGGAAGGCCAGTGGTGGGGGGAGGGGGGGGGGGGGGGGGGGGGTGTGGTATGGGAGACAAGATGATGTGCTTGTAATGGTGAAAACATCATTGTGTGTTCTCAGTGGTAATCACCGTGTTGGGGGGGCACAGCTGAAGAATCAGGCAATTAGGAGAGCCAGTGGAGTAGGGGGCACAGCAAAGCTGAAGGATCATGGAGGGCTGTGAGAGTACTCTGTGCACAGCACAGCTGAAAAATCGGGCTTGTAATCAGTGAAAAACAGTCACAGTGTGTCTCAGTGAGTAGAGACACCGTGTTGCTACACAGCACAGCTGAAGAATCAGGCAATTAGGAGGGCTCAGTGAGAGTACTCTGTGCACAGCAAAGCTGAAGAATCTGTGCACAGCACAGCTGAAGAAGAGGGAGGGCTCAGTGAGAGTACTACTCTGTGCACAGCACAGCTTGCTGAAGAATCGGGCAATTAAGGGGCCATTAAGAGGTGCACAGCACAGAAGAATGAGAGTGAGAGTACTCTGTGCACAGCACAGCTGAAGAATCAGGCAATTAAGAGGGCTCAGTGAGAGTACTCTGTGCACAGCACAGCTGAAGAAATCAGGCAATTAAGAGGGCTCAGTGAGAGTACTCTGTGCACAGCACAGCTGAAGAATCAGGCAATTAAGAGGGCTCAGTGAGAGTACTCTGTGCACAGCACAGCTGAAGAATCAGGCAATTAAGAGGGCTCAGTGAGAGTACTCTGTGCACAGCACAGCTGAAGAATCAGGCAATTAAGAGGGCTCAGTGAGAGTACTCTGTGCACAGCACAGCTGAAGAATCAGGCAATTAAGAGGGCTCAGTGAGAGTACTCTGTGCACAGCACAGCTGAAGAATCGGGCAAGTAAGAGGGCTCAGTGAGAGAGTACTCTGTGCACAGCACAGCTGAAGAATCAGGCAATTAGAGGGCTCAGTGAGAGTACTCTGTGCACAGCACAGCTGAAGAATCGGCAATTAAGAGGGCTCAGTGAGTGACAGTACTCTGTGCACAGCACAGCTGAAGAATCGGGCAATTAGGAGAGCTCAGTGAGAGTACTCTGTGCACGCTTGCTCGCGCGCATGTGTATGTATGTGCATGCGTGTGTATGTGTGTGTGTATATGTGTGATTTGTTTTTTTTTAACAATTCAGATAGAAAGGCTGACAGCAGTTGAAATTCTTTAATTTTAACAAACACAGCTTGGAAGAACAGGGGGAGGGGCGAGGAGGGGGATGGGAAATGGGGGTGGGGGGGGGGAGACTGGGGTGGGGGTGGGGTGGGGTGGGGGGGTGGGGGGGGGGGGGTGGGGGGGGGGGGGGGGGGGGGGGGGGGGGGGGGGGGGTGTGTGTGTGTGAGTGTGTGAGTGTGCTATTCACAGGGGCAACATTGTTGGGGACATATACTAACTCATTCTGTTTTCTGTGCAGGTTTGCAAGACTGCTGAGGACGATCTAGGACTATTTGGAGGGCTGGTGATAAGATGAGGTAGGTGTGTGTGTGTGTGTGTGTGTGTGTTTACAGAACCCAACATTATTTTACCCAACATTATTGTTGGGTTTGCATTACCTTTTTTGTGTTTCCTGTGTAGGTGTCTCAGGATAACTACAGACAGTAGACAGAGAGGAGAGCTGAATGTGAGACGAGTGTGTGCATGTGTTTTGTCTTCTTTCTGAGGTAGAGAAGGATAGAAGTGGATGGGGAGACAGAGGTGTTAGGGAAGAAGGGAAATGGAGGGGGGGGGGGGGGGGGGGGGGGGGGGGGGGGGGGGGGGGGGGGAGGGGAGAGAAGGGAAGAAGAAGGGAAGACAGGGAGGGGAAGGTGTGTGTGTGTGTGTGTGTGTGTGTGTGTGTGTGTGTGTGTTCACAGGGGCAACATTTGGGGGGCATATGCTAACTCACTGTGTTTTCTGTGCAGGTGTCGCAGGACTGCTGAAGAAGACATTGGACCACTTGAAGGGTCAGAGATGAGGTGATGGGTGTGTGCATATGTGCATGTGTGTGTATGCATGCATGTGTGTTGGGTATTTACAGGGTTAACATTGTTGCTGGATTTCTCTGTTAATTGTGTTTTGTGCAGGTGTCTCAAGATGACTGCAGGCATTGGACAGAGAGAATTCCAACCAAGTGTGGAGATTAAAAGGACCTCCACCGTCTCCAAAACCTATGCCGTCTCCACCTGCAGGCAAGTCTGTCTGCAGGTCTGGTGAACAAAGGGTCTGATGAACAAAGGATCTGGTGAACAAAGGGTCTGGTGAACGAAACAAAGCTGTCCATCTTCAAAACAAATTTTGGAGCACCTAAGACGGTAATTTATTCTTTTTTTTCTGTTCTTTTTTTTCCTACGACCAAAATCCACCTCTCCATTTTTTGGCACTTCACACTGTCCTCTTCATCTGCAACCCCCCCCCCCCCCCCCCCCCCCCCCCCCAAAGCGGAAGAAAAAAAAAAAATTTTCCACTACTAACTTTTTTGAGTAAGCTGTCTTTTTTATGACCACTGTCTTTTCTTTTTTTTTTTTTTTTTTTTTTTGTAAACGGATTTTCACACACACCATGCATAGTTTGTTCTCTTGCAAATGGACATATTTTGCTGATTTTTTATGTTTCGCCGTTTGATACTAAGTACAGTGTATGGGTTTGTACATGTTCTCATGTGTGGTATACTGACACGCTCTCTCATAATGTGCTGCATATCAAAGAGAACAAAAATGAATAAAACAAAAGACTGTTAATTACTTCCTTCTCTTTCAGTTTTTCCCTCAGGTCGTTTTCGCACATGTCACCTGACATTTTTTCGAATGAGCAAACTGAGTAGGTTCTTATAATTATGACAAGGTATGTAAGTACTATGACATACACTGCAGAATAGTGCTACAGGCTTGTGGATAATAACAGGAGACAGAGATAGAAAGGGGGGGGGGGGGGGGGGGGGGGGGGGGGGACATGCAGGCAGGCAGAGCGACAACAAACGGACAGAGAGGGTTGGGGAGATACAGTGTGTGAATAAGTGTGTGTGTGTGTGTGTGTGTGTGTGTGTGGTGTGTGTGTGAGGGATAGAGAGAGAGAGAGAATGTTTACAGAGAGACAAAGAGAGTGACAAGCATATAAAACTCATATACATAGTTGCGTCACCATATACTTAAACCATAGGAATATGACAAGCAAGCAAGCAAGCAAACAAGCAAAAAAAAAAAAAAAGTTTATCCATCAATACATATGTAACCAAGATAAGTATCTAACATCTCTTAGTTTGATTCCTTTGTCAAATGTTATTTGTAAAGAAATAGGAGATAGCGTCTTTTTTATAGACACTGATGGACATTCTTCCTTATGATATGAGTAGGTTAATGTATAAGTATTTGTCTTTAGGATATCTTGATCTATTTACACCAAAAAAAAAATCCACTGCTGTCAGTGTTATTTTACTATTTGTTTTTACATATATTTTGTATTCTAAGAACTCCCAGAACCTTTTTACGACCACACAGTTGAGGAGAAAATGTTCTATAAAGTCTGTCTGATCATCGCAGTAAGAACATGTATTATTTTCTGCTACTTTTATTTTGTTAAGCATAATATTGCGTCACGTAAATGTTGTGTAAGATTTTCCAGTAGGAAATCTTGTGTCTTTGGTGGCTTCTTTAACTACGGACCACCATGCCGATTTGTCTAATTCATCCAAATTTTCTACGTCAAAAAAATGACATGATGTTAAGTCTAACTATCATCCTTAAGAAATACTGTTTAAAACTTTTTGGTTTTAAATCAAAGTCCTTTGCATCACATGGGAGTGTGGATGTTTCAGGTTCACCGCGCTCTATCTGCTGCTTGAGGGATTGAGTTGACAAGAGCGTTATACTCAAACAGAATGTTTGCTTTGTTTTAACCGATTATATTTTGTGCTTCTTCCACAGACAACAGTCTCTTTTCATTATAATGGATGGTGTTTTTTTTTTTGATCGATACATTTTTTTTTGCCAGTTGTTGGTCTTTTAACTTTTTCAGATGCTTTTCTGTTGCCAAACCTTTTCTGCCACAGAAATTTATACATCATTGTGTTCATTTTCTTTAAGACTATATTTTTTTGGGATGCCAGTAGATTGCTTAACATAGACCAACTGGCCGATCAAAAAGGTTTTTATCACAATGACCTTACCCTGGATACTGAGACCCCTCTTTTGCCACTTTTTTTTTTTTTTTTAATTTAATTAATTCTTTAATTCGTTCGATTTAATCTTTCCAGTTATCTTCTATATTTCTTGCCATTTTTTTGGTTTCAAAATAAATGCCAAGAACTTTTATTTTCTGTACTGTAGTGAATGGCCAATTTTGTTCTTTTCTCTGTCTTCCCATTTCTACTGCCTTCATTTTAACTTATTTAATTTGAGACCAGATACTTCCTGAAAAGAAGTTGATATTTCCAGTGATCTGGTCATATCGTTACAGTATCTGAGGAGCAAAGTGGTGCCATCTGCCATTTGCTTTATTTTGAAATAATGGTTTTCAATTTGAGAATGTGTAGGCATCTTAATTCGTATTAACTGTACTGTTTCTAATTTTGATAGCCAACAATTCAACGGCAAAAATAAAAGCTAGTGGAGAAAATGAACAACCCTGTCATATGCCACAATTCAGATTAAAGGGCTCAGAAAGCCAGCCACCATGATTTATAGGTGCAAAATTACTGTCAGTCAGTATTGATATCCATTTCTTAAAATTGGAACCACATATCATAGTATTCCATAGAAAAGTTTTAGATATCAGATCAAAAACTTTGGAAAAATTGACTGCCAACAAGTGTCCCACTTGATCAGTTTTATTTAGGTAGTTAATTGTGTCATCAATTGATCTGTGATTGTCCCGATGATTCTGCCTTTAATGTATCCAACCTGATCTTCTTTAACTAATCTATTAAAGACTCGGCTAAGTTGAGGGGCTAAAACTTTAGCCAGTAGTTTATAGTCACAGTAGTAGTAAGAGTAATAGGTCTCCAATTATTCAGATTCATTCATTCATTATGCCCATCGCTTCTGGTGGAGCATAGGCCATCGACGACCCTTTGTCATCGCTCTCTATTATGGGCTGTTCTGGTCATTCCAGTCCAGTTGGTCCCTTGTTTTTCAGCTCTGCCTTAGTGTCTCTTCTTCTTCCTGTTAATCTTGAGCCCTGTCCCAGCTGATGTGGTCTCCAGGAGAGTGGTCTTGTTCTGCATCTGGCTGTGGCTGTGTGATAGGAGCGCCAGGTCATCAGCAAAGTCGAGGTTGTCGAGCTGCATCCAGAGTGTCCGCTGTATACCGTTGTTCCTGCCTGTTGTAGTGGTCTTCATGATCCAGTCAATGACCAGGAGGAAGAAGAGCGGCGACAGCAGGCACCCCTGCTGAACTCCAGTCTTCACCTCGAAACTTTCAGACAGCTGACCGGCGTGGGCAATCCTGCAGTTCATGTCCTGGTAGGTGCACTGGATGAGGCAGATGATCTTCTCGGGGACTCCGTAATGCCTCAGCAGCTTCCACAGCGTCTCTCTGTCCACACTGTCGAAGGCCTTCTCACAATCTATGAAGTTGATGTAGAGAGGGGAGTTCCACTCCAGCGACTGCTCCACACAATGATGCGCAGGCTGGCAATCTGGTCGGCACATGATTTATTCTGCCGGAAGCCTGCCTGCTGGTCTCAGAGCTTTGGGTCGACAGCCTCTTTCATCCTCTCCAGTAGAAACCCTGTTGAGAACCTTGCCTGGCACTGACAGGAGCATGATCCCTCAGTAGTTGCTGCAGTCCCTGAGGTCTCCCTTCTTTGGCAGCTTGATGATGATTCCTTCTTTCCACTGGGCCGGTACCTCCTCCTTCTCCAGATCTTGCTGAAGAGGCTGTATAGCATGTTGACAGCTGTCTCTGTGTCTGCTTTGATGGCTTCTGCTGGTATCTTGTCTGGCCCTGCAGCCTTCCCATTTTTCAGCGTCGTGATGGCCTTCTTGATCTCTGCCTTTGAGGGTTTGTTGCAGCTGATGGGCAGTTCTGTCTCTGTGGGTGGCATGTCTGGTGGTGCGTCAGGGGCGGGGTGGTTCAGCAGCTCCTGAAGTGTTCTGCCCAACGTTTCAGCTGTTCATTAATATCGACTTACACAACAGGCATCAACTGGCTGATCCAAAATGTGCATGTGGTCATCACACAGAAAACACAGAGCACTACCTGTTAGATTGTTCCAACTACATGCAGATAAGAACGAATATGATATTCACTCTCAGTCCTAACTGTATTGATACACACACTCTTTTTGGTGACCAGGCATTTACCAGGAAAGAAAACGAAAGAATTTTCAAAACCGTGCACCAGTTTATTGCCAAAGTAAAATGTTTTTAATATTATAGCGAATTAGTTGTTCTTCCTCGTCTATCTTCTTGTTCTTCTTCAGATACTTGTTCTTCTGATCTTGTTCATCTCCTTATGCTTGTTCATCTTCTTGTTTCTCTTCTTCTTTTTTCTTCTTCTTCTCGTCGATGTTGCTGCCAGGTTGGCCTCGGACGGCTGTATATGGTGGTTTAGTACTCCCTCAGTTCACTACTTTTGCATTCGACCCACTGTGACACAGGGCTGGGCTCTTTGCTGTTTTGGGGAGATGGACGCACGCATCCCCCTCTCTCTCTCTCTCTCTCTCTCTCTCTCTCTCTTTTTCAAATTTATGTAAGTTGGGTGCATTGGGAATCATGGTATTTGTTGTGTAGATGCCTGTTTGCATGCTGTTAGATTCTACTGATCTGTTCTATTGCTGTTTGCATTGCTGTTCTACTGATCTGTTCTTTCTTTCTGTCTTTTATTTAAACAAAGATTTCTACAAATTTTCCCATTTTGATATTTAGCATTTTTCTTTCTGTCTTACGTGTCAGTGTGGATTATGCAATCCGCCAATGTGTTTTTTGTTGTTAGATTTTCTGTCACTGAGCACATTATAAGCATTTGCTTGTTGTTGCTTCAGTTCAGTAAGTTGTTTATGTACACATATGTTCATTAAAGAAATGTTTTAAAAAAAACCAACCCTTCAGTTCTGAAAGAAGTTAACATTTTTCATCTGATTTAAGATTTACTGATGAAAGAATTTAAAGACTGTTCTGGTGTTTTTTTAAGATGTATTTTAAAGGTTTATGTGAATTAAAAAAAAATTATTGATGACTTGTGTGAGTTGAGACTGGATAGAGGGGGAATTGGGAGGATAGGGAAGAAGAAGTGGAGAAGAGTAGAGATAAAAAGGTGCAAGTATGTGAATTTGTATGACCAGGTGTGTGTGTGTGTGTGTGTGTGTGTGTGTGTTTCTGTGCAATTATGTTTCAGATGAAATGGCTGATGGCAATTATAGGTGTTCAGTTTTAGCAACACACAGCTTGGAAGGACAGAGTGGGGGGAAGAGGGCTGGGGGAGGAGGGAGAGTGAAGGGGTGGGGAGGGAGCCACAGGGATGGGGGGAAGGGGAAGGGGGGGGGGGGGGGGGAGGGAAGGTGGGAGAAGGTGTGTATGGGTGTGTGGGTATGTTATTTGCAAGGGCGACGGTGTTTTTGGGGCATATACCATCTAACTGTTTTTCTGTGCAGGTATCTCAAGACTGCTGAAGAAGACATTGGACCATTTGGAGGGTCGGAAAGGAGGTGAGATGTGTATATGTGTGTGTGTCTGTATGAGTATGTTATTTACGGGGATGAAATTATTGTTGGAAGTTTCTGCTGACTTAATTTTGTTCTCTAGGAAGGTGTCTCGAGATAACTACAGACATTGGACAGAGAGGAGTGCCAAGATGTACAAGATGAGTGTGTGTGTGTGTGTGTGTATGTGTTTGTGAGTTGGGAAGAATGGGGGGGGGGGGGGGGGGAGGCAGGGAGGGAGTAGACAGGGGAGGGAGGGAAGAAGGGGAGGGGAGAGATGTTGAGAATGGGATTGTGGTTGTGAGCCAGTATGTGATAGTCACAGGGGCAACATTTTTGAGGGCCTATACTTTAACATTATTGGTCTGTGCAGGTGTCTCTCAAGACTGCTGAAGACACTGAACCATTTGGAGGGCCAGAGATGTGGTGAGGTCTGTTTCTCTGTGTGTGTGTGTGTGTAGTAGGGATAATCTTATTGTTGGATGTCTCTTAATTGTGTTTTGTACGTAGGTGTCTCAAAACTGACTACACAGGGACAGGGAGAGAGGAGCGTGTATGTGTGCGAGTGAGTGTTATTCACAGAGGCAAGTATTGTTTGGGGCGTGCATATTAACTCGTCATGCGTGATTCAGTGATTCCTGAATTTAGAGTGAATACATTCTGCTAATGAAGAGGTCTCTTCAAGAACCTGCTCAGAAATCCACACTGAAGAGCCTGGTAGGTGTTGAAGAGTTCTGCTTGTAAATGGGAAACTGACTGATACTTGTGTGGGAGAGTTAGTGTTTAAGGTGTAATGTACTGCATGTATGATTCAGGCAGTCATCAGTAGTTCCCAAATCACACCAGTATATGCTGAATCACTGCAGGTGAGGAAGACTACCCCCAGGTTGGGGGACCAGCTGAACAGAGGGTTTTGCAGGACATCAGGTGCGACAGCCATTGTTAGACTTGGATTCTGCTGGTAAGTAGCACGGTTCCTTTGTGTGTATGTACACAGTTTTGCATTTGTTTCAGGTAGCGATTGAATTCAAATTTGAAAACTGCGTTTGCAGATTGGACATCCAGGCAGGCCAAGATGTTACAGTACAAACCTGATGAGGATAGCAGGATGTGGTGAGTGTCTCACAGCAAAATAGTTGTTATTTTTTAATAGAGTATTTAGGCTAGGCCAGTCCAGTCCAGTCTAGCTTTGAGGTCACAAATCTCACTTGTCATACATGAAAGAAATGACCAACCTTACAGGGAGAATGACCTGTGTGTGTGTTGAGGGTACATTTCAGAATGCTGCTGATGGAAAAGAATTGATAATAGATTCAATTCCACATTGTTTCAATGGTGGAACTCCATCATGCTTTATTGCAGACTCTGTGAAAACACTGTTCAGAGATGTTCCACCTGATCTGATTTTCATTCCCTGGAAGAGATATGCGTTTTCATTGAAGATTCTGTATAAGAAAAGAGTGAAAGTATTTTAACATGGTTCAGGAAATTTGTTTTATTAAACTACATGTGTGTTGGCTTTGTTTTAACAGCTTTGCTGGGCTTTGACAGATAATAGCCTTAATATGGGCCCTCGCAGTCAGCTTAGCTGTAAGCAACATGATACTCCATCAAAACAGATGAAAAGGTGAAAACACTTAAGGCAACGGATGTTGGTGAGTATCTCCTGGGTGTGTACGTGTGTGAAGGTGTAGTAATACCTTGCAGTGTGCAGTCTTTTGTGTTCAAGAACATCTCTGTTAATCATTTATGGTGTGTGTGTGTGTGTGTGTGTGTTTTTTTTCAATATGTAGGGAATTGACCTGAGGAGATGTCAGCCCTGATATGGTCCCTGTGGTCATGTATGTTGTTAAAGCACTATAGTGTAGCTAGTTCTTCACTTCGACAGAAGCTGTGACTAACTTTGAAAATAATTGTGTGTGTTGATTATGTCATGAATTGCTTTTGTCATTCACTGCATTGAGTAATGTGATAGTCTTATGAATTGTTTCTGGCTGATGCATGTAAAAGTGTCCTTGATTTGTGTGATAGTCTTATGAATTGTTTCTGGCTGATGCATGTAAAAGTGTCCTTGATTTGTTGCAGGTTGGCATGTGTTTTTATTGTTAGCTTTGACACAGACGCTTTCAGCCTGCATGCATCTTTCTCCCCTAGTTCTTTTTTTTTTTTTTCAAAGATACTAATAATACTAACAGTGTTGAAACATGAGGGTGTACACATAGATTTTCTGTTCATTCTGAGTTTTACACTGTATATTTTTGTACAAATAAAACGGTGCATGTCGAAGCTTTGTGTGTAATGTGTATTGTATTTATCATTATCATATGATTATTCAGAGGATGGCATGTGAGACTTCTGACCTAAAAATACAGTCTGGATTTTCTTACTGTAGGTGTGGTCCTAATAGAATTATTTGAAGAGAGCTGTGCTTGATGTTAGCTGTTTAAAACAAAGTGATTAATCTGTATCTTTTTTTTTTTCAGTGAAGCTGCTGATTTGCATATGGATGATTCTGAATGCAAAAGCAGATCTTTTTTCGGCAGGAACTTCTGCAAGCTGTTTTCAGTTTTACACCAAGGTGCGTGCATGCATGCATGCGTGCATGCTTGTGTGCGTCCATGTGAGTGTGTGTGTGTGTGTGTGTGCAGAAAACTTTTAAACTTGATAAAAGGGATGACATCATGTGTATTAACTGTGTCATGAATTGTTTACATTCATTGCAGGCATTCTGTTACAGGTTGGCATGCATGTTTGTAATGAGCACTGTCACCAACGCTGTTTCTTAATATATGCATGCCTTCACCCAGTTTGATTGTTCACAAAATGTTCGTTTTACATACTGCAATATTGAATTTGTTTGATGTAAAGATATTTCATTAACAAACACTGAGCTGTACTTGAAGAATTTTATGGACAATTTTGTTGTGCATGTCCTAAGTTTTGTGTTTGATGTGCTGTTTTATCATTTATTATACAGTTGTTCAAGGTATGGCTTGTGTTTTGACGTACTCTGTTTTATCATTTATTATACAATTGCTCAAGGAATGGCTTGTAAGAGTTCTGACCTAAAGATACAGGTTGGACAAAGATAGAGGTTGGAATTGCTTTTTTTTTTTTTTTTTTTTTTGAAAAAGAGCTCTGCTTGATGTTAGACTTTAAGTGAAAAGTAATATTTTTTTTTATTGTTTTTATTTTACAGTGATGAAGAGAATCTGCCCATGACTGATTAATGCAGCGCCAAACCTGATCCAAGCAACATTTTGTGAAAGCTGGATCCAGTTTAACAAAGAATGGGCCCCTCTTCATTTTACTGTCTTGTGTTTAGGGGTAGGAGGGTGTGTGTGAGTGTGTGTGTGAAAGAGCAGAAGATGTTTAAAGTTTTTTTTAAGAAGACATGCAGATCATGTGTTTTGTCATAGTACTGTAGTGTAGAAAGTTCTTCATTTAGACAGAAGCTGTTAATGACTTTGGTAGCAGTCATTTGCATCGATTATATCATGAATTGTTTTCGTAATTCACTGCATAGTGTAAAGTGAAAGTCACATGAATTGTTTTTAGTCACTGCATAAAAAAGTGTCGTTCATTCTGTTTCAGAGTGGCATGTATTTTCACTGTAAGCTCTGAAAATGACGCTTTCTGCTCTGTATGCATGGGTTTTCACCTGTTTTGTACTTGGCTCTGTGTGTATGTGATTTTCCTGTTATTTGTACTTCCACTCCTATTATTACTTCCACTGTGTGTGTGTTTTTCCTGTTTTGTACTTCCACTCAGTATGTATGTGTTTTTCCACAGTTTTTTTGCTCTTATGCTGCGCTTTATGCACGCGTTTTTTTGCATAGTTTTGTTCTTCTGCTCTGTATGTATGCATGCGTTTTTCCATGTTTTGTTCTGCTCTGTATGCATGCTTTTTTTCCACAGTTTTTTGTCTTCTGCTATGTATGTTTGTGTTTTTCCACAGTTTTGTTCTTCTGCTCTGTATGTATGTGTTCCCCCAGTTGTGTTATTTACAGCATGTTTGTTTCACTCACTGGATCGAAACACTGGGATGTACATCATGATTTTGTGTTAGGAGCATATGGATGAGTTGTTTTGTATACATGAAACTGTGCCTGTCCTTGGTTTTGTGTTAATGCATTGTACTCATCATTTTTTTTTTTGATTACTCAAGAGATGGCTTGTGAGACTTATGATCTAAGGGTAGAGTTGGATTTTCTTTTGATGGTCGCTTGCGGTCATGTATATTGTTAAAGCACTGTAGTGTAGCCAGTTCACTTTGACAGAAGCTGTGAATGACTTTGAAAATAATTGTGTGTGTTGGTTATGTCATGAATTGTTTTTGTCATTCACTGCATTGAGTAATATGATAGTCTTATGAATTGTTTCTGGCTGATGCATGTCAAAGTGTCTTTGATTCTGGTGCAGGTTGACATGTGTTTTTATCGTTAGCCTTGACATAGACGCTTTCAGCCTGCATGCATGTTTTTCCCCTAGGTCTTTTTTTTTTTTTTTTTGAAAGATACTGATATTACTAGCAGTATTGAAACATGGGGATGTACACAAAGATTTTCTGTTCATTCTGAGTTATACATTGTATATTTGTACGAATGAAAACTGTGCATGTCAAAGCTTTGTGTTCAATGTGTATTGTTTTTATTATTATCATATGATTATTCAGAGGATGGCATGTGAGACTTCTGACCTAAAAATAGTCAGGATTTTCTTACTTTTTTTTTTTTTTTTTGTACTGTAGGTGTGGTCTTAATAGAATTACTTGAAGAGCTCTGCTTGATGTTAGCTGTTAAAAACAAAATGATAATTTTTCTCTTTTTTTTTTTTTCAGTGAAGCTGCTGATCTGCGTATGGATGATTTTTAACACAAAAGCAGACCTTGTCTGGGCAGGAACTTCTGAAAGCTGTTTTCAGTTTTACAAGAAGGTAGGGGTGTGTGCATGTGTGCGTGTGCATGTGTGTGTGTGTGCAGAAAAACTTTTTAATTTTGATGAAAAGCTTTGGATGACATCATGTGTATTGATTGTGTCATGAATTGTTTACATTCACTGCAGGCATTCTGTTTCAGGTTGGCATGCATGTTTGTAATGAGCACTGTCACCAACGCTGTTTCTTAATATACACATGCCTTCACCCAATTTGATTATTCACAAAATGTTCGTTTTACATACAGCAATATTGAAATTGTTTGGTGTAAAGATATTTCATTGATAAACACTGAGCTGTACTCAAATAATATTATGGACAATTTGTTGTGCATGCCCTAATGTTGTGTTTGATGTGCTCTGTATTATCATTAATTATACAATTGCTCAAGGAATGGCTTGTTAGAGTTCTGACCAAAGATATGGTTGGACAAAGATACAGGTTGGAATGTTGGTTGTTTTGTTTTTTTTTTTTAAAAGAGCTCTGCTTGATGTTAGCTACTTTAAGAGAAAGGTAATTCTTGTTCTTGTATTTGTTTTTACAGTGATGATGAGAATCTGCCCACGACTGATTAATGCAGCACCAGACCTGATCCAAGCAACATTTTGTGAAAGCTGGATCCAGTTTAACGAAGAATGGGCCCCTCTTCTTTTTACTGTCTTGTGTTTAGGGGTAAGGAGGGTGTGTGTGAGTGTGTGTGAAAGAGCAGAAGATGTTTTTAAAGTTTTTCAGAAGACATGCAGATCATGTGTTTTGTCATAGTACTGTAGTGTAGAAAGTTCTTCATTTAGACAGAAGCTGTTGATGATTTTGGTAGCAGTTACTTGCCTTGATCATATATCATGAATTGTTTTCGTAATTCTCTGCATAGTGTAAAGTGAAAGTCACATGAATTGTTTTTAGTCACTGCACAAAAAAAGTGTCGTTCATTCTGTTCAGAGTGGCATGCATTTTCACTGTAAGCTCTGAAAATGACACTTCTGCTCTGTATGCATGGGTTCTCACCTGTTTTGTACTTCCGCTGTGTGTATGTGTTTGTCCTGTTTTGTACTTCCACTGTGTGTATGTTTTGTCCTGTTTTTTGTACTTCCGCTGTGTGTATGTGTTTTGTCCTGTTTTGTACTTCCGCTGTGTGTATGTGTTTGTCCTGTTTTGTACTTCCACTGTGTGTATGTTTGTCCGTTTTGTACTTCCACTGTGTGTATGTGTTTGTCCTGTTTTGTACTTCCGCTGTGTGTATGTGTTTGTCCTGTTTTGTACTTCCGCTCTCTGTGTGTATGTGTTTGTCCTGTTTGTGTACTTCCCTGTGTGTGTATGTGTTTGTCCTGTTTTTGTACTTCCACTGTGTGTATGTTTGTCCTGTGTTTGTACCCACTGTGTGTATGTGTTTGTCCTGTTTTGTACTTCCGCTGTGTGTAGTGTTTGTCCTGTTTTGTACTTCCGCTGTGTGTATGTGTTTGTCCTGTTTTGTACTTCGCTGTGTGTATGTGTTTGTCCTGTTTTGTACTTCCGCTGTGTGTATGTGTTTGTCCTGTTTTGTACTTCCACTGTGTATGTATGTTTTGTCCTGTTTTGTACTTCGCTGTGTGTTTGTGTTGTCCTGTTTGTACTTCCACTGTGTGTGCGTATGTGTTTTCCCATTTTGTACTTCCACTCTGTATTTATGTGTTTTTTTAACAGCTTTGTTCTTTTGCTCTGTATGTATGTGTTTTCCACAGTTCTGTTTTTCTGCTTTGTATGTATGTGTTTTCCACAATTTTGCTCTTCTGCTCAGTATGCATGTGTTCCCCCAGTTGTGTTATTACAGCATGTTTGTTTCACTGACATAATCGAAACACTGGGATGTACATCATGATTTTGTGTTTGTTAGGAGTATATGGATTAGTTGTTCTGTGTACATGAAATTGTGCCTGTCCTTGGTTTTGTGTTAATGCATAGTATTCATCCATTTTTATATGATTGCTCAAGAGAGATGGCTTGTGAGACTTCTGATCTAAGGGTAGAGAGTGTGCATTTTCTTTCGATGGTCCTGTGCGGTCATGTGTATTGTTAAAGCAATGTAGTGTAGCCAGTTCACTTTGACAGAAGCTGTGAATGACTTTGAAAATAATTGTGTGTGTTTGTTATGTCATGAATTGTTTTTGTCATTCACTGCATTGAGTAATGTGATTGTCTTATGAATTGCTTCTAGCAGATGCATATAAAAGCGTCCTTGATTCTGTTGCAGGTTGGCATGTGTTTTTATTGTTAGCTTTTACATAGACGCTTTTAGCCTGCATGCATGTTTTCCCCCTAGTTCTTTTTCTTTTTTTGTTGTTGAAAAGATACTAATATTACTAACAGTATTGAAACATTGGGGTGTACACAAAGATTTTCTGTTCATTCTGAGTTATACACTGTGTATTTTTGTACAAATAGAAACTGTGCATGTCAAAGCTTTGTGTTTAATGTGTATTGCATTTTATCATTATCATATGATCATTCAGAGGATGGCATGTGAGACTTCTGAATTAAAATTCAGTCTGGATTTTCTTACTGTAGGTGTGGTCCTAATAGAATTATTTGAAGAGAGCTGTGCTTGATGTTAGCTGTTTAAAAAAAATGATAATTTCTCTCCTTTTTTTTTTCAGTGAAGCTGCTGATCCATGTATGGATGATTTTTAACGCAGACCTTGTCTGGGCAGGAACTTCTGAAAGCTGTTTTCAGTTTTACAAGAAGGTAGGGGTGTGTGTGTGTGTGTGTGTGTGTGTGCAGAAATCTTTTAGACTTTGATAAAAGCTTTGGATAACATCATGTGTATTGATTGTGTCATGAATGTGTTTACATTCACTACAGGCATTCTGTTTCAGGTTGGCATGCGTGTTTGTAATGAGCACTGACACCAACGCTGTTTCTTAATATATGCATGCCTGTCCCCAACTTTATTATTCACAAAATGTTCGTTTTACATACAGCAGTATTGAAATTGGTATACAGATATTTTAATGAACAAACATTCAGCTGTACTCAAAGAATACTATGGACAATTTTGTTGTGCCTGCACTAAGTTTTGTGTTTGATGTGCTCTGTATTATCATTTATTATACAATTGCTCAAGGTATGGCTTGTTAGAGTTCTGACCCAAAGATACAGGTTGGACAAAGATACAGGTTGGAATTTTTTAAAAAAAAAAAAAAAAGCTGTGCTTGATGTTAGCTATTTTAAGTGAAAGGTAATTCTTGTTCTTGTTTTTGTTTTTACAGTGACAATGAGAATCTGCCCATGACTGATTAATGCAGCGCCAAACCTCATCCAAGCAACATTTTGTGAAAGCTGGATCCAGTTTAACGAAGAATGGGACACCTCTTCTTTTTACTGCCTTGTTTTAGGGGTAAGGAGTGTGTGTGTGTGTGTGTGTGTGTGTGTGTGTGAAAGAGCAGAAGATGTTTAAAGTTTTTCAGAAGATGACATGCAGATCATATGTTTTGTCATAGTACTGTAGTGTAGAAAGTTGTTCATTTAGACAGAAGCTGCTAATGACATTGGTAGCAGTTATTTGCATTCATTATCACATGAATTGTTTTCATAATTCACTGCATTGTGTAAAGTGAAAGTCACATGAATTGTTTTTAGTCACTGCACAAAAAAAAGTGTCGTTCATTCTGTTTCAGAGTGGCATGCATTTTCACTGTAAGCTCTGAAAATGACACTTCTGCTCTGTATGCATGGGTTCTCACCTGTTTTGTACTTCTGCTCTCTGTGTGTGTGTGTTTTCCTGTTATTTGTACTTCCACTCTGTGTGTATGTGTTTGTCCTGTTTTGTACTTCCTCTCTGTGTGTATGTGTTTGTCCTGTTTTGTACTTCCACTGTGTGTATGTTTTTCCCATTTTGTACTTCCACTCTGTATTTATGTTTTTCCACAGTTTTGTTCTTCTGCTATATATGTATGTGTTTTCCCTGTTTTGTACTTCCACTGTGTGTGTATGTGTTTTGCATAGTTTATAGGAGTATATGGATTAGCTGTTCTGTATACATAAACTGTGCCTGTCCTTGGTTTTGTGTTAATGCATAGTATTCGTCATTTTTATATGATTACTCAAGAAATGGCCTGCGAGACTTCTAAGGGTAGAGTGTGGATTTTCTTTAGATGTGTATTTTTTAAAAAAAGAACTCTGGTGTTAGCAATTCAAAACAACAGGGTATCTTTTTGTTCTTCCAGAGTGAAACTGCTGATCTGCCTGAGGAGGATGTTTAGTGCAGCAGCAGCCCTTACCTGGGCAGCACCATCTGAAGGCAACAGAGCATTTCTTCCTCCTACTGTTTTCTGAGTAGGTGTATCTGTCTCTGTGTTTGCATGAGAGAGCAGAAAACAGTTTAAAGCTTGATGGAAAGCGTTGGATGATGCTAAGATCATGGGTGTTGTCATAGCACTGTAGTGCAGCCAATTCTTCACTTTAACAGCAGCTGTCAGTGACATTCTGAACTCTATCTGTAGATACACATTTTAGGTGGAAACTAGTCTTCCCCTGTGTATATGTGCAATGTTTGTGGTTGCAAAACAGTTGCTTATATTTATCAACTTGTTTTTGTAGCATGTTTATCCTTTCCTTTTTCTTTTGTTTTTAAGAATGTCTGTCGTAGATCTTTGAGCTAGTCTCTGTCAGTATTTAATAGATGAATTCAATTTGAATATGTGAAGCTAGTTTAGAATGTAAAAAAACGGTGTTGTGCACTGCTGTACACTTAGTGCTGCACCGAGTGAGGGCAGCACATTGTGATCAGTGTATAATGCTGCTGCCCATAGATTTGTAGGTAATGAAAAGTTGATAATCGTGTGTTGAATATGTCATTGTCTTTCAGTTGCATCCAGTTGTATGGTAGTTTGTTTCTTTTCCCCGCATACCCAGACTGATATTCCTGTGGACACTCCCAATATAGGCAGGCAAGGATTAATCCCATCTACCAGCAAAGGTAGTGGAGTTTTCTGTGTGTGTGATCGTTTCTTATCCTGCCATTAAGACAGCCATACTCCAGCTTCAGGTAAGGTGCATGCTATGCGTAATGTGTCATCTATACCAACAGCCGAACTAGCTTTCTCTTCTGAAAGTTGGTGATGGGATTTACGTGTGTGCAAGATGTTATGCGTGCGTTCACACACATGGAACCTTGGTTATAGTCTCATTTGAGGGACTGTATGGGAAATGGAGTCATAAATAATGTTAACTCCGAGGAAAAAAAATTCCACTATACTGAAATGATCTGGCGGAGATTCAAACCTGCATTACCAAGATCATTAGTCCAGCGTTCTACTGTTCCAGCCACTGTTTCATGGTTTAATGAATTGTTTTCAGTCATGGCATAGAGTAGTACCATTCATTCTCTAACAGGCTGGCATGGAAATTTATAGTAAACGCACCGACAGTTTCACTTTTTGTTTCCTCCAATTTTTCTTATTTACAAAATTTTATTAACAACAGTATTGAAATTATTTAAATTTTGAAGTATTTCAGGAACAGACACTGGTATGCACATTACCATTTATATTTTAAAGGAGTGTATGTGATATATTCATCTGAAATTGTGCTTTGTCCTAGGTCTAATTGATGCACTCTGTACTATGTGTATGTGATAGATCAAGGTATGGCTTTGACACTTTTGACCTAAAGATGCAGTATGGATTTTCTTACTCTAAATGAGGCCCAAATGTAATAATTTGCAAAGAGCTGTCAGCTCTATTTCAGATACTGTGGTAACCTTTTCCTTGTTCTTGGTGTGCAGTGATACTGCTGATGTGGATGCTGCAGCTGACCTCATCTGGGCAATGTCCTGAAAGCTGAATTTTGTACAGTGTACTTGTCATATCATTCTGTGGCTGATGGAAACTGAAACTCCTGGTGTTTAGTGGTATTCGACTGCATATGTGACAGAAAGCAAAAGATGTGTTTAGGAGATTGTAGTGGGAGAAAATATTCGTTGTCGAATGATTGATCCAAAGACTCATT